>CM076578.1:465032634-465304118 GCA_034641835.2 Pinus albicaulis | reverse complement strand
TCATCAATGCATACGCGACTGTGTCTGCTGGAACTCGCGTGTATACGCGACTTTTGTTAATAGAACCCGCGTATGGAAAGTGAAGCATAGAAATTTTCATCTTCCTTCATTTCCTCCTGAGCTTGTACCTCCTGTACCTGTCCTTTCCACATCAGATATGCCGTCAGAAGTAAACATAACCAGAATAATCAAATCAACCATGAGAGTCATCATACATTTCTCCCCTTGTGACGATACATTACTAAATCCCATAATGTATCCCACATCATTCCTGCAGTCAATCAGAGAAGTAAGCTTCCAGAAGTGGATGACTGCAGTAGGGTCTGAATTCCCTACGTTTCTGATCGGTCCTCCTTCTTTTTCCAAATTTGCTTGAGCTTTCCAACTGTGTGCTGAAAATTGTCCACTTTCCCAAATCTGTTCATCCTGCATTCTTTTTCTACATGTCCATACTTGTTACAAGCATAACATCTCATGTGGTCAGAGAAATAAACATAAGAATCATAATGAGTATTTCTAATCTTCCTCCTTTTACACTCAGCTGCTTTATGTCCATACTTGTTACATGAAAACAATATCCCTTGAAGAAACCAGAGTACCTTTCTATGTAGGAGCTCTTTGTTTGAGGCTGAAATGATCTGCTCCTGCAATTTGCTGCAACATGCCCATAATTATGACATTTAAAGCATTCAACGTTCTTGAATAAATTCCTTTGAGAGTTCATGATTGTTGGTTGATCTTTTGTCTCTTTCACCACTTCAGGTTTTGCATTGACATCCTCTGAATTTTTGGCACTTCCTTGTGAGCTAGATTCTCCTTTAACAGTTTCATGGAAACCAAGACCATGTTTGATAGTAGGAGACCTTTGATTACTCAGAATATTGTCCAAAATATTAGTACTATCATGAAACCTCAACAGTTTTACCTTTTCTTCTAATTTGCCTTTGAGAATGTTTACCTCAACCTCCAAGGCTTGACATTGCTTTGTCATGCTTTCTTCTTTCCTTCTTCCATCTTCTACTTGATCCTTCAGATTTAGAATCTCTTCTTTCAGCCAATTTTCATTTTCTTCACATGTTTGTTCCAGCTCTTCATTCTTCTTATTTGATTTTTTCAGATCTTCTTTGAGAGAGATGATTTCTGCTTCAAGGCCTTCCTTTTCAAATGTTTGTAGAGGTTCCTCAATCTTCTTACTTGATGCTTCAAGATCTGTTTGTAGAGAGATGACTGCAGCTTCAAGTCCTTCATTCTTCTTGTTTGATTTTTCGAGATCTCCATTTAGATTGTTGATTTCTGCTTCTAGTTCTTTAATTCGATTAGATGCATAAGTATGAAACCTTTGATACTTTTCCACCTGTCCATTTAGCATTTCTATTTGATCTTTCATTTGAGAGATCATCTCATTGTAGATAGCTTCGCTTTTATTAAATGATCTTTGTTGATCTTCAATTTTCTTGATAGCTTCCTTTAGATCCAAAACTTTACTTTTACTATCTTCACCATTGCATGCACAGGAAAGTGCATCACAAGAACAACAATCAATACTTGTTTCATCTTCTTCATTTTCCGCTGCACATGTTTTCTGAGATATCTCTTTTTCAGTAGCCTTTCTGCTGCACATGTTTTCTGAGATATCTCTTTTTCAATAGCCTTCTTCTTTTGCTTCTTAGCCATGAGCACTTTCAGATCTTGGTCAGAATCTTCTTCATCTTCACTGGACACTTCATCATCATCTTCTTTTGCATAATAACTCTTTCTCTTTTCAATTTTTTTCCCTTTACCATGCTTTTCTCTATAAGGACATTTAGCAGCATAATGACCAACTTTTCCACACTCAAAACATTTGAAGGGAAGCTTACCTTTGAATCTTCTAGTACCTAGTTGGAGCTTTCTCACGAAATTCGCTTCTTCTTCATCGGATATATAGCTAGATTCTTTGACAACTTCCTTTTCCTTTCCTTTTGTAGATGCCTTAAAAGCAGCTTCTCTTACTTGAGAAGGGCCTCCTTGTCTCATTTCAAAAGCAGTAAGAGTACCATGTAATTGAACAATAGTAAGAGTTTGCAAATCTTGCCTTTCTTCAATAGCTGAAACTTTAGAGTCAAATTTTGAAGTCAATGATCTTAAGACCTTTTCCACCAGAGTAGTATCAGCTAAGGTTTCACCCAAATTTCTCATTCAATTTACAATATCATCCAGACGAAGAAAGAAACTGGCAACACTCTCATCACTATGCATCTTCAAATTTTCATATTCAATTCTAAGAGTTTGGATTTTTGCACTTTTTACCTTTGTGTCTCCTTCATAGCTTAGAATGATTTTGTCCCATATGTCTTTTGCCGAATGTAGCTGCATCACTTTAGCAAATTCTGATTCATACATGCTTCCCAATAAGACATTCACTGCTTTGGCATTGATTTCATACTTCTTTCTTTCAGCTGCATCAGTAGGAATACTTGCCGGGTATTGATAACCTTCTTCCACGATTGCCCATACATCTGCACCAAGACTCTGCAGATATGCTTTTGTTCGTACCTTCCAGAATATCAGATTGCTTCCATTGAATAGAGGTGGCTTTATAGACATTACTCCTTCTTGACTTCCCATTGCGACGAATCTCCTTTAAGCGATCAAGCTTCTGCACAAGGACCTGCTCTGATACCAATTGTTGGGAAAAATACTGAGAGGGGGGGGTGAATCAGTATTTACTGCATAATCAAAACTTTTTACTTTTTCATTCCTTAAAACCCATACGCTACTTTCCTTCAGTAAAATAGCGTATATACGCGGATCCCCTTTATGAAACTAGCGTATACACAGAGATCTAGATCTGTCATTAAATCTTCACTTATATTATTCCATCATTCATTCATCAGATGTTCAATAAACAGTAAATATGTGCAGTAAGAACAGAATAAACCATCACACAAAGCATCACACATGAACACCAGGATTTTTAGGTGGAAACCCAAATCGGGAGAAAACCACCGCCGCAGTTGCTCAGCCTTCAATATTTTATTATAGAGAAAACATCTTACAACATATGTGCTGGCGCAGACTTGACCAGCACGCAGGCACCCACCTGCGCTCGTTTACCAGCCTCTCCTGGAAGGGAGCTCCAACCCCCTGACTCGTTTACCAGCCTCTCCCGGAAGGGAGCTACGACCCCCCGATCTCGTTTACCAGCCTCACCTGGAAGGGAGCTACAACCCCCTGACTGAAGGCTACAACCCTCAGCACCACCTTGGACCACGTTTCATCAATTTTCATACTGGATCCAACAACTTCAATAGAACAACACTTGCAGGCCACGTTTCATCATATTTTCATACTGGACCCTTTCCATACTTTTAAGCACAAACATACATCACCAACAGATACATATCAACACAGATCAGATAGCAGAAACACAGCAGAACAGATCAGATATTTCATACCCCTTGCTTCAGCAAACCTTAGTTTGCATACGCGCTTTTACTTCACTGATGTCGCGTATATACGCGCTTCCGTCCACACAAACCAGCGTATACCTCAGTGTATATTTTATTGCGCATACGCGCTTTCTCTTCGCTAAAGCCGCGTATATACGCGCTTCCTCCGCGGCGAAGTAGCGTATAGATCTTCAATCATTACAGAGCAGCATACTTCATCAGATCAGATATTCAGTTCAGATCTACCCTTTTGCTTCAGACAGATGTTCGCCTAGATGCTCGCCTCATCACATATCTAAGCCTTCCATAATCAGATCTAGAAAATACAGTTTACTTATCTAGATATCCCGCTTCATCATTTCTTCATAGGTGCATCATAGATTCAGATCTATCATCAAACCTTTACCCTTTCCATACAGATATACTTCACAGAGAAGTATTCATTCAAGCTTAGACATCTTGTACCCTCACTCATGATTTGCACAATGAATTTCTTCTCCTTATATAGGTTTATCCTTTTTCAATACCACGGGTTAAAGCAATACCATGAGCCTTCAATACCATGAGCCAAAGCAATACCATGAGCCTTCAATACCACGAGCTAAATCAATACCATGAGTCTTCAATACCACGGGCCCCTGTTTTTGCACTTTTTGAGCGCTTTTGCCCATACGCGACTTATCACGTTCTTTCCCGCGTGCATACGCGACTTCCCCTAGACATATCCGCGTATGCATAGAGACATACTCTTTTCATCATACTTTGAGTTTCATCATATTTTGAGCACATTCTGAATTCCTTTCTTCAATGCCTTCTGTACATACTGTAGAAACATCATATTTTCTTTATCAGGAACATATTCTCTCAAGCACAGCTTCATCAAGTAAGTTGTCATCATCTTCATCAAGTGGGTTGCTTTTCAAGAACAACACTCAGCATCATATTGTCAACAAACATCAGATTTACATCATTTACCAAGTCCATCAAGTCAAGAATAACTTCATCAGGTGGATTGCCATCAAGGACAACACATGTCAACAGTCACATGTCTTCATCTTCATTTAGTGGGTTGCCATCAAGAACAACACTCTGCATTATATTTCCAACATTATCATGATTAATGGTTATGCCTTACCACAAGGATGTCTGCTGTAAAGCTATATATGTTTAAAACTCATTTTCCTTCACAAAACCTAGTTTCCATCCCATTTCACTCCACCTAAAGAATCCATTTTTACCTCGACCAAATCGGCCCTTCAACATACTTTTTCCACCATTTGAGGCTTTCTCGACCTTTTCGACCCCATAGCCGAGTTGATCTAACAATATTTTTATTTATTCTTTGATAAGTTCCTCCCTCAAAAACCTAGAAACAAACTAAAAAACATACTTAACAACTAGCCTAAAATCAAAAACATAAGAAGAAAAAAAATATACATCCCTTGCACAAATAGAGAGAGCCCTCTCTGAGTTCAAGAAGGCTAGGTCCTTGGGCTCCAAAGTTGGTTTGATATTACCCTATCACTTGGCTTGCCAATCTGCCAAATCACGGGACACTAACATAATGGTGATCACGGTAGGACTCTGAGTGATAAACAAACTTAGACTTCCCTAAACCTTTAGAGACCTTAGAGAATACTATCTTGTGGACTTATCCCACCGCTCCCTAACATACTGGCGGTCACGGTGGGGCTCTAAGTGATAAACAAACTTAGAATTCACTAAACCTTCAGAGACCTTTGAGAATACTATCTTGTCGACTTATCCCAATGCTCCCTAACATAATGGCGATCACGGTGCGGCCTTCTGAGTTAGTGAAAAACTAAGTGTACCTTAGAACTTCAGAATCCCTCAACCTAGAAGTATTATCAAAGAGTAGAATCTAGTTGTCTCACCATCCTAGAAAAATGATGACCCAGCTATATGACACTCTTAAAAACCTTAGGGCTACATAAAAACTCAGAAAACCCCAAAAACATCCCTAGATTGGTTTTTCCCAGTTATTGGTGGTGGACCATAAGTACATATCTATAAAAACAACAAAACATCCACCTGGCGACTCCACTAGCCTCCAGTAGGCCTATTACTCCACTAGTCCTTATAAACTCTCCTGGAATGCATTGAGCAATCCCAATCATGATGATGGTGGACAACATAGTTCAAATCTTCCACCTGGCGACTCCACAACCTTCATTAGACCAAAAGACTCCACCGGTAGAGAACTTTAGACTGGTTGAAAATACAAAGTGATCCTTTCTGATTAACAAAGATGGATCCAAGGACACAAAGGAGATATGCTCCAATGAGCAGAGAACATATCCCTAGATTCCCACACAAAATGCCTAAAGATGTAAATTGGATAGAAAACCTACCTATCTTTCGAGATGAAAAGGTTGATGACCTATTGTTACATCTCATCAATTTTCATATACATGTATGGAGGTTAAAGGTTGAATGGCATGAGGACTGCCTCATGAAAATTTTCATGGGGACATTAGAAGGAAAGGCAAGAGAATGGTATGAAGGCCTAGAACCTGGCATCTTATTTTCTTTGAAGTCCACAAGATATTTTATAAACACTATATAGGGAATTGCCCATCTCTATCATTAGCTGAAAATTGTTGCGATCAATCTAAAGACCTTATACAACACCTTGTAAAAATTGATGAAAACTTAGGAAATTGGCATCCTGAGGTTTTTTTAGAGGAGATCCATACATTTCTTACCTAAACTAAACATCAAGATGGCCAAGCAGAGTTGATTGAGGATGAAATCAAATCAGAGATGGAAGAAGAATCAAAACCTTTAGGTTCTCTACCCTTATGCTTTAAATCATTCCAGACTTTGAAAGAAAATTTGTATCCTAAAGATCTCTTAGCAGTTATTCATGAAACCCTTGCTCAAGTTAACTCTCACATAAATCAATAAAAGATGGTTGAATATGAAACAAAATCTGAAATAGAAGAAAAAAAGAAACCTGTAGGATCTCTACCTTTATGCTTTGAGTCATTTGAGTTCATACGAGAAAATTGGCCTCCTGAAAATCTATCAGAAGCAACTCCTGAATTGCATGCTAACTATCCTCAACATCACAAAGAATTAGTTGAAGATGAAAACAATCAAGAGATAAAAGAGAACCCACAGGATCTCTCTAAAGGCACAAGTGATGATTCATCATCTCTCATAAGTGAAGCCCAAAAAGACACTCATCCTCTAAATCAGCTTTTCCAAGAGAAAGAAGGTCATTGTAGTTATATCAAAAGAGAGATGAGAATGCCTCCCTTTTTTACTAAAGAAGTGCTAGATCAACTCATAAACATACAGTCAGCCTCTGGTCTTGCATACCATAAGTCAAAAAATAGATTTGTAAATCAATTCGAAGAGAAACAATCTGGCAGTCCAATATATATGGCTGGTGACATTACTTATATTAATGATTCTCCAAGGTTTGATCAATATAATGATGATTATGATATCCAAGTAGAAGCTAACCTTACAGAGCCATCAACAGTTGATTTATGGGATGAAGCTCACTATCATAAGATTGAAAGCATCAAGCAACCAAAACAGGTCACCTATGACACTGATGAGGAAAGCCTTGAAAGTTCAGAAGTAAGTGAAGGATCTCTTACCCTTTCTTCCACTTCATATTAGCCCATTAGCAATAACTTTCACATAATTGGAGATCAACAGTTTTTCAGCTTTGATGATAAGGTTGAGGAGGATGATGAAATTTTTGAGCAAATTGTCAATGAGAAGCCTTCTCTTAAAATGGTTGAGGAAATCGTTTTGGACATGGAATCCTCCTTAACTCCAGATTGGCAACCACCAAGTTCCATTGAGTTACAAATTGCAGATGAAGAAATAGAGGTTGATAAACACATGAGAGTTGCCACCCTATCCTTTCAAGAATATTTACTACCAAAGTGTATCCCTGTTCATCAACATGATGACCTTCACACAATTTTCAGTCCACCTAATCAGAACACATTATTTTTGGAAGAATAATACGCTACAACATATGATGATTCTGACAGTTCAAGTGATCATGAGCAAGGGGAAAAGTTTCTTTCCCAAGAGAGTCCCAAACACAGCCAAGTGGAACAAAGAGTAGTCTTGAATGAAGCTTATATATCAAATCCTCTATATCAGGTATTATTCCAAGATCCATCTGTTGTTTTCCTTAAGAAATCTGAAGGAGTAGTGGGTTCTACCATGAATAGTTTGCTACAAAGTATGAGAAAAAACTTAAGCACTACTATCCGAAAACAAGTGAGGTGGAAGTGGTCTTTTGATTTCTTCAACATCATCAAAGAGCTAAACCAAGATCAAGCATGCAATCATCTACTTGACTGGTTATATTGGAAAGAAGAGTTCACCAAATAAATGTCTATCATATATATGTTAGAGTAGAATAGATAGGCATGCAAAATAAGCTCAGCCCCATGAGCATATTTCTTTCAGTTTGTTTTGATAAAAATAGAAAACACAAAAATAACAAGAAAACTAGAAAAAGAGGCCAGTTTCAAAAATAACAGAAAAGCCCCATGTTCAAAAATAGTCATTCTGGAAGCGCGCAAGTCTAAATGCCGCTACTAGTGCTCAAAAGATGTCTTGTTCAGTTATCTAGCCTAATCATAACTGAACACGCTTTAAATTGATTTCTGATAAGTTATTGAAAGAAGTGATAGTCAAATTATGTAAACTTGACTTATGAATGAAAGCAAATTAGGAAAAGATATTGGTTCCACATGCTCAAAGCAGAACCAAAGAGGAGAACAGGGATGAAAAACAAACTATGTATCCTAGCCCTGGTTTTTCTAAATCTCATTTTGTGCGGAAATAATATTTGTGTGTAGCTTGTCTTTTATGCCACAAACTCATGACAAATGAGACCATCTAATCCTGATTTGGTCATTTTTCAATTTCATGTTTTAGTGTAGCGAATGAAATCCTGTCAAACAACTTAATCTTGACAGTCGATCTAGCTTAGGTAGAGAATCAAAGGAGTTCATCAGTTTAATATGAACTCCCAGTGGATATAAGTGTAGAATTAGATAGTGTCTTTTTTCGAAAATATCATGTTAAAGGGTTTCTAGTCCAAATGCACCTAAAACAAGAAAAAATGTTAGGGAATATAGTTGGGTAGGTAGAGATGACTTTGATACTAATCATGCTGTCAATTTTCAGAAATAGCATCAAGAAAGAAATAAATTTGCGCCAATGGATAAAGCACTGGTCTTCACAAGCTAGAGATCTGAAATTCTAGACACCTCATAAAAAGGAGTTGCCCTCCCCAAATGCAACCACTGTTAGTCATCAGTATTTTTCACCTATTGTTGATGACTAGTTTCCTTAGCTGATTTTTCTAGAAACTGATCTCCAAACTGTCAAATCTGTCATCTAGAAAACACCCCAAAACAATTTTTGTCCTCCTACCCCTTCCTGTCAGCCTATGATGAGAAAAAACCCCATTTTTCAAGTCCTATATGGTTTCAGCAAAATAACCCTATCCATAGTTGTCATAGCTGAAAGTTATCTTCTATCATTTACTCTTGTTCCTCATGCCATTCATGATCCAAAGGTTGACAATGTGTCTGCAACCCTATCCCTGGTCATCTATCATTTGAAAGTCTAATCATACTAAAGAAAACACTTAGAATATGTCAAGATTTCCCCTAAGTTATATAGTAGTGTTTAAGGAATATTTTCCTTGGCAAAAATATCCTAAGCCAAAAAGCCTCTATCTAGTACCAACCAGCCATAGATTTTCTTCCTATTCTGAAAAACAAGTCTTTTCCCTCCATAGGTCACACACCACTAAAAGGTCACTTTGTCTCATGTCGGAAGAAGTTCACAAAGATCCAGATCAGGAAAATATCATGTTACTCATTATCTAATGAAGTATGCTTCTCTCAGGCGCAATCTCCTTGAAATACCAAATGAGCTCTCCAAGGTTCAAAGTCATATGTTTTTACATATCTACAGGGGTGTAATTGTAATGATAATCAACGTGCAAGAAATCAAAGGGACAAGTTCAGGTAGGTCCTTCATGCTGAATTAGTTTTCCATCCATAAAACAAATAGAATACAGTGAGTGAAGGGAAACTAATAAATATGGTATGAAACCCAAAAACTTCCTGAAGAACAGAGAGTTGCCTCCAAGTCACATGAATGCAAAATATTGATGTTATGCTGATCAACAGTGTTTCAACATCTCCTCCAAAAAGCAGTATTGCATAAAATGTTCAAAAGACATCATCATATAGAACATAAGAAGACAACTACTTCTTATGCGACCTCAAGCCTGGGATGTGAACATTAGTCAAAGGATAATTTCAAGATACTCCTACACAGTCAAAGGAAGGTTAGTCCATAATATTCTACAGTAGGCACTCTACATATACAAATCATATGGCTTCTGGTGTAAGGGTTCACATGGATATTTTACACAGGATATATATCTCAGACCATGTCTCATAAAAAAAAATGTCAAATTTCACCTTCTTGCCTATTTGATATGATACCAAGCAGAGACACATGATTGCAGAAAGATGACACAGTTTTGAAATAGATGAAATGTCATATCTATAGTGAGAACCTCCTTCAAAAGAGTAGATGGTTAGAAGCTTAGTGATAACCTCCTTCATTAAAAGTAGATGGTTAAAAGAACAGTGAGAGCCTCCTCCAATCAAGAGCAGATGGTTAAGAACAAGATAATAGAACCTCCATTTAAAAGCAGAGGGTTAAGGTGTTTTAAGTGACTTCAGAAATTATAGGCCACCTCCTTCTTAGGGATGAAACCAAAGATGCATCAGCAGTGTTTCAAATGGTTTTTAAGTGATTTCTCTGTTTGGAAAGACAAGGTTGAGGAATAATGGTGACACAAATGAAAGATGATAAGTTAAAGGCCTTTTCATATTACAAACAGAGGGTTTACATGCTGGTGTTAAAAACCTCTGGTATTGTGTTTATGAAAACCTCCTTTCTCATGTCCGTTTAAGCAGGCTTAGTGTTGATGAAGAAATGAATGTTTTAGAAGATTATGGAGGTCAAGAAGGTGATGAAGAAGGAAATTTCAGTGTTGCAGCTTCTGCTTTACTAGAGTTAAGTGATTCGCGGACAAGTTCTATAAGTAGAGGTGACATTATTGATAGTGAATAATGCAAATTCAGCTCATCATCCCCTGTTATATCCTCACGGAGTTGGGAACCAGATTACTTTGGCAATCTAAGGTTAGTTATTTGCCTTGATGTTGAGAATTTTTTATACCATAGTTTTTACTTGGACTGCAGGATGGGATTAAGATAAAGGTAAGTAATTGCCATTATAAATACTCACCTTGCAAGTTACTGCTATGGACCAAGGGTGGTTCTATTGCTGCACTTGTAGAGATGGGGGATGGACAAGTTCTTAAGATTAAAGAGGGAGCACTAGTGTGCAGGAGCCTGATTCAAAACATTACACCCATCTTAGACATTTCCCTTGTATATTATCACAACAAAAAGCAAGATAAGATGTTTGTTTGTTGTGGCATGGGTCATGAGGGCTCTTTAATAATCATTTGAAATGGCATAAGTGTGGAGAAGCTACTTAGTACACCTCCCATATACTAGGGTGTGACTGGTACTTGGACTATGTGCATAAAGCACCATGATTCTTATCATTCCTTTCTTGTAATTTCCTTTGTTGAGGAGACCCATGTTTTTGTCAATGGGTTTGAGCTTTGTTGATGTAACAGATGCAGTTGGTTTTGATCCTAATGCTTCCACATTGGCATGTGGTTTGGTGGAGGAAGGAAGGTTGGTACAGGTGTGTAGATGTGAAATACGCCTATGTGCCCCAACAATAGCTGCTCATCCAACAGGTTTGGTTCTCTCAATTCCTTTATGTACGTCATGGAGGCTGAAAAGCTTAAGTATTAGTCTAGAAGCAATTTCTTGGAGAACAATAATTTTGGCATTGTCTTCTCTAGGAATTTTGCTTATGCTTGGTATAAGGACCTCATCATATGGAGGTCATGAACTTTATGAAATTCAGAAGGTACAACTTCAAGCTGAGGTATCTTGCATATCTATACCTCAAAAATAAATTGGCCCTAGTTCTGTGCCAGCTTCTATTGTGGGTTTGATAGAAGACAATTCATATGGTACATTTCCAGATGGAGTTGAGATTGGAAAAATTTGTGTATTTGGCACGCATAAGCCCTCTGTGGAGATTTTTTCAATGGTGCCTGGAGAGAATTTTACAGCCCTTACTGTTGGGTCCATTTCACTGACAAATACAATGGGCACTGTTGTCAGTGGTTGTGTAGCACAGGATGTGAGACTTGCTCTATTTGATCGTCTTTATATTCTCTGAGGTCTAAGAAATGGTATGTTGCTTCATTATGAATGGCCTACTATTTCTATCTTTTCAGCAGAGCTAACATCTCCAAATTTTTCTTTAAACACAATGCTAGATGCCAAGAGTTATCTTACAGATTCATATGAAAGTTGCCACAGTCAAGATAAGATTAATTTTAACAAAATGGATACAGCAGAAAGTTCTTTCCCTGCACAACTACAATTAATAGCTATTCGTTGTGTAGTCATGACTCTAGTTTTCTTGGTTCCACTTTGTGCGTCCTTACATCCAGATGTAATAGCACTCAGTGATAGACCTTGGCTAATTCAGATTGCAAGGCATAGTCAAAGAATTTCTTACACATCGATTTCATTTCAACCTGCAACACATGCGACTCCTATGAGCTCCATTGATTGCCCAATAGAAATATTCTTTGTGGTTGATTGCAGCCTGCATTTGGTGGAAATGGTACACACAAAGAGATTAAATGTGCAGAAGCTATTTCTGGGAAGGAAACCAAGGAGAGTCTTATACCATTCTGAAAGCAAGAATTTGTTTGAGATGCAGTCAGATTGTTATGAGGATGATTCTAGTCCTATTTTAGAGATTTGTTGTATTGATCCTCTTAGTGGTTCACTCCTTTCAACATTTAGGCTTGATCCAGGTGAAACTGCAAAATGCATGTAGGATGATGTGAAAGATGTAAATGAAGCAAATGTTGATGAATGTTTACCATAGGTTCTGATGCCATTGTTGGAGTAGTTAGTGCAGATTCAATAGAGGAACCATTGATAGCTGAGTCTAGAGACACTGAAAAAGGTGACGACAAACAGAATGTGGAAGATGAAAGATCAATTTTTTTAATCACAGAGTTGAAGGATGATTTACCAGAGAACAAAGAGAAATAGGTATTGAACAAATTTTGAGTCATTTTCAAGCTGGAAGGAATGCGTGGCATGCCTGTGTTTGTGTGCGATAGGCTTGTAGGTTATTATTAAAATACTTTCTTCATAGGTGTGACACGCCTGTAGAAAGGCGCGGCACGCCTGTGCCTGGCACCCAACCTCCTCTGAAAGCGACACGTTCATGCCTAAACGGCCCAGTGACTTGTTGAACAAGGTTCCCGAGCCCTCAAACACTTCATCCGAGCATTTAAACACTGGTAAGCCCTCCCTACACATGCCTTATGTTTATATGCTCATGATCTTTCATTATCAGCCATTACAAATACTATTTTAAACCTTTGCACCGTCCAACTCTGAACGGACCAAGCCACTTCTGAACAGACCGATGCCCAGTTACTTTTGAACGGCCCAGTGTTATCCACTGAACGCGTGTTTTGTTCAGCCACCAACCATCTTTGAATGCCCAGTGTTACTGTATGAATGCCAGCGCCCATGACCTTTTGCCATTTTTCCAAGAACTTGAACTGAGAAATATTTTTCTTCCAAATACCTTATGCCCCCAATACAACTAGCTTCCACTGTCTACCCTTGAGCTATAGAAAAATTACCTTTACATAGTTGTTTTTAACACTGCGCAAGCCACCACTGAACGGCCCACCGCCCAGGCGCCTAGGCCACTATCAACACTGGTCACCCGAAATAACTACCAAAGGTGCCAAGCATTTTTCCCACAGTGTTTTCATCTCCAATGCATCAAGATGCTTTGAGAAAGGGAGTCATTCTTGAAGGGCTATTACCTTGTGAAAATCTAAAGTTGTGCTGTGAATAGTTGAGGATTTACACAAGCCTCTAAAGGAAAAAACAGAGTTTGATTGAAAGGTTTTTCAATAAGTTTGAAGGAGTATTTAAAACAATGTCTTCGATGATTCCCTTTTGCTTCAAATAACCATAGAGAGACAATGATAAAATAGAAGGGTTTTTGTCATTTAAAGAGGTCTTCTTACTACTATGATTACAAGGGATAAAAACAGTGAAAGGAAGGAGGGTTTCATGTGCCAATTTGAAAGTATCTTTTGTGGTATAAAATAGTTAAGAATACACATAGTTTCTAGAAGAAAAATCAGAGTTTTGGAAAGGTCTTTCAAATCAGTTTGAAGAGATATTCTAACAGTGTTTTCAAAGAGCGTCATGACCATCAAAATCAAAGAGACAGTGATAAAAGGGATGAGGACTTTGCCAGTTTAAAAGAAGGTCTTTCTACTTTGAATAGTAAAGGATAGAAAAAGAGAAAGAGAGGAGGATTAATGACCCAATCTGAAAGATTTTTGTTTTGTGAATAACTAAAATTTCACACAGTCTCTACAAAACAAAACAGAGTTTATATAAAGGGTTTTTAGTTAGCTTAAAGAATGTCTTTTTTGTGTTATGAAAAGTTAAGGATTGGCACAATCTCTAGAAGCTAAAGAAGAGTTTTGCAAAGGCCTCTTGGCTGAAACAAAATATTGAAGAGGTGACTTTGTTTTCATTCAATAAATACTTATTTGCTAAACTCAAAGAAGAAAAGTGATTTTCAACGAGGAAAAGGTGTGTTGGTTGAAGATTTATTTCCAGTGATCACTTAATTAGTTTTTCTTGGTAAGTCAAAGTACAAAAATCTAAGAAAACTAGTGATGATGAGGAACAAGGAAAAGGGTCCAAACATGACAGTAAGGAAGGGCAAAGTGGCAAGAGAAAAGTGATGGGCAGCAAAACAGTGAAGGGAGAAAACATGACAGTCATGAAGAAAGCAATGACCGGGATAAACAAGATAGCCCTAAAGCAAGCCATGATTAGGGAAAGAAAACACAAAACATAGAGCATGAAGGGCATTCTCCAAAGTATGTGCTATCTGCCTCTCCTAGGCAAGGGGCCGTAACGTCTTTGCCAAAGCAAATTCCAAAAAACAAGGAAGAAAATCAAGAAAAACTCAAAATTCCCCAAAGAGGGCGCCCGGTGGGAAAAAATGAAAAAGACACATCTAGAATTGGAATTTTGGCATGAGCTTCTAGGAATGTTTCTAAACACCCTTAAGGGGTTTACTCACCAAAATTGAAAAAAATTCGACATGATCTTGTTTTTTTACATTTTTGGGCCTAATTGCATAAATTCATGGGCATCGCCATTTTTTTTTGGAGAATCCTCAAGGGTTGAAAGTGGTATCATTGGATGAATTAAATTAAGTTGCATATACACAGAAAATTTCAGATCAATTGAAGATTTTTTTGTCCCCCAAAGAGGCGAAAAACAGTCACTTTTTCAACACTCTGCCTCACATATCAGCAAGGGTTAATTTCTGGGTTTTCCCACTCAGGTCCATTTTTCAGAGACTTCTGGTGATCATTTTGGAGAAAACAAAGTATTTTCAGAAACTAAACATCCAAGGCTTTCCAAAAAGCCATCATGGGCCTCATTTTGACATCGGGAGGTCCTTCAAAATTTTCCCACAAGACAGGGAATTTTCTGTTGCTATATTTCTGAATCATTTTGGTGAAAAATGCAGTTTTCTGAAGTGGCTTTTCCAAATGTGCCTTTAGCATTTTTTTGCCATTTTCATTTGGGAAAAGTCAATTTAATTTCTTTTTTTATAATTTTTAAGATATTTTTATAGATATTTTGTGCCTTGGGCTTTGCAAAGCCTCAAGGACAAAATCAGATATTTGTATTAGGCCAATAGGCTTGCTAGTTGCTCTAGGAGGTTTTCCTTCTCTTTGGCCTATTTATTCCAAGAGATTTAATTGTAAATGAAGCTGAAATTTATGTTATAGAGAAATAAATGGTTATACAATCTTGGAAGAAATACTTTGTCTCATGCATTGGATAGTTTCTTGAGTGTTTTGATGGGGAAAGAAGACTATTGTAGGATTCCTTGACTTGATAAAATGGTATAGTGTTCCTTATCTATTATGTTTCCTTAGTTATCATACATATTTTCATGTTTCTTTCTTGTTGTAGGACAGTAAAGAATAGATTTGAGACATGCCCATGGAGGCACCTCAAATTTCCTGATACATTACAGCTTCTATGTTTGTCTTCTTTCTTATTTATGTCAAATGAATTCTTAAATTCTCTTTGATACCCTAAGAACTTGTTCTCAATTGCATTAATGGCTATTATGTATGCTAATTATTATGATTCATGGTATGCCCTGTTTACTCTTTAGTTAACCAAAACCCCATTACTGAAACCTTTCTCTGAATGTTTGATTGTCCTAGTTGAACCAAAGAGGTCTTGTATCAATCTTGCCCTTTGCCTATACTCTGAAATCTTAGTTCAAAGTGCCCGATAGCTCAAAATATGATGTCTAGTAGTTCCCTCTTCATAGATTGAGTTATTTTTTTGTCTTGTTTGTTTTTCCCCTAATTCTGATGGCGATTTTCCTAAAGTTAGAGATTCCTATACCTCTATGTATCGCCTGAATGTTTATTTTATGTATCTATCAATTTGAAGTTACATTTATCGTGATTAATGGTTATGCCTTACCACATGGATGTCTGCTGTAAAAATATCTATGTTTAAAACTCTTTTTCCTTCACAAAACCTAATTTCCATCCCCTTTCACTCCACCTAAAGAATCCATTTTTACCTCGACCAAATCGGCCCTTCAATAATTTGCCCACCATTTGAGGCTTTCTCGACCTTTTCAACCCCATAGCCTGGTTGATCTAACAATATTTTTATTTAGTATTTGATCAGTTCCTCCCTCAAAAACCTAAAAACAAACTAAAAAACATACTTAACAACTAGCCTAAAATCAAACACATAAGAAGCAAACAAATATACATCCCTTGCACAAATAGAGAGAGCCCTCTCTGAGTCTAGGAAGGCTAGGTCCTTGGGCTCCAAAGTTGATTTGATGTTACCCTGTCACTTGGCTTGCCAATCTGCCAAATCACAGGACACTATCAGAAGCATTCAGCCAACAAACCACTTGAATTTGAAGTTGTAGCAGAAGCTACAAAAGGAGCCATTTGTTCTAGAACACCTATCTAGGGAAGCATAATTTATCCGTAGATTACAATTTTTTCCCAACACCCAGGATTTGAAATTCAGTCCTATAGTATCCCTCCGAGTCTTATTTCCAATTCCACATTTCATGCCTAATTTGGATTCTTCAAGACAAATTTATGCCCAATCTCCCATAATGGCCTAATTATGAACTGATTCAATAGATCAAACTTGTATGGCATGCCACGTGTCACTATTTTTACCTTAAGCTCTGAATTCAATACATAAGAAACTAAAGTCCGTGCAATTTTAGTCACCCTTTACAGAATTCAAATCTTATGTCTGAAATGAAATTTAAGATGGTTTTCCCTCAGTCACCTCTTTGCGATGAAATTTTGGAGCCTGCAAAAACCCTAACTTCCACAGATCATATCTCTAAAAATATTGTGAAAAAAGCTATGAAATTTTTACATGAATTTCATTAAGATTTTAGTTGCATGTGGTAATAATTTCAACATTTGAAGCCTCGTATAAAAAATTTTATAGAAAAAATTCCAAGATGACATGGTTGAATAAGCGAAACCCTAGAATCCCAAGCTTGGATTCCAAATGTTATGCAACCAGCTCACAAAATAGAAGAAAATATAGATCAAATACTTAAAAATCAGCCTCTTCAAGGGGGAAACCTCCTCTACATTATATAAATAAACAATTCTTGGAATGATTCATATGACAAAAACCTACTTTCTATATATAGGAGTCTAAGGGGTTCCAATATAATCAGACCATACATAATAATAATAGTTTAAGGGCACAACAATAAAAATAGTGGGCTTCTATGGGGAACAATAATAGCAATATGGGGACTACGTGGGCAAAAAAATAACAACAATGGGGCTACACTAACAATAATAGTAATGGGATACACTAATATTTGTAATATTCCAAAATTAGCATGCAGCTAATTGGAATATTGATTTTTTTCTTTTGACACCTAGGAGATGAATAAATGGGTAAGGAGGCCCATACATTTCTAAAACAGGAATAAAATCCCTCATGATGTGAGAATGGATCACAATAATGGCTAGATTTCAGAACCCCATGTGTGAAAAGGGACAATTACATATGGACAAGGTCAATTTTGACCAAGTCAACAGTGCTGGCATAAGAGGTGGATATCATCTTTGGAGACAGTGCAGTGATAGTGGGAGGAAGATTCCTTGGTGGAGGAAACCCTAATGAGTGGGACCCAAGTTGAGAAGACTTCCATTTGTATATAAGAAGGGCAAGGAATCCATAGCAAGACATGTTATTGATTATTGATTTTATGGTCTGTATGACTTTGTGCTTTCATCAGCTATTTAGTTGAGATTGTTGTGCTGCTTAGCACAGGGTGTTCCTAAGCGAGAATCCCATTTCCTTTATTGAGAGGCCTCTTGAGGAAGCTTGCACTTGATTTCTCCACATCCAGGCTTAAGTCCAAGCTACCTCCTTCATCTACAATGTTATTTCTGTAGAGTATAACGTTGTGTTGCAGGGTGTTGCAATGGAGGTTTCACAACACCACTTCCGGAGCTTGTTTTTCAGAGGAGGGAGATTCCATTGCTTTGGGAGATCAGTGAGAAATATTATGGATTATATTTCACATATTTTCACTTGGCCAATATATTTTCCATCACCTACAGTGCATTACCTTACAAGAACTGCGTCATTTCTTACAGTGTTGCAGTGGGAGGGTTAAAACCCTTGGCTTTGAGCTAGTTTCTTAGGGAAAGGGTCAATCCTTATCCCAGAAATCCAGTAAGAGGCATTCTCATCTATTTCTTGTATCATTCAGCTATATGTATGCAGATCAGCAATAAGACTGTGTTATTTCATATCTAGATCTGTAGATCTACTCTTTTGTACTCATGCTTTCAAGAAACCCTTGTCGGGTTATCTAAATAATGTATTAAGGAGGCTAGATCTCTATTTTCTCAGTGCTTTGATTAATAAAACTCCAGATCTATGTTTTTCTATCATATTGTAGCATAAACCCTCATAAAATCATGTTTTCACTTGCTTCAGGAATTTTGTATGGTACAAGTCATGGCATTTGGGTGTTTTTAAGCCATATTTAGACTGGGAGATCTGTTTAACCTTGCTAGAGCGATTTGTTTCTAATCCCCTTCAGCATGTGAGGGACATCATACATAAAATAAGGGATCTAAATGCTATTTCTCACTATTATAGTGGAATTTTCTGGAAATAACGCTTTTATGGTGTATATTGCTGAATTTTCCCTTTTGGGATATTACATTGGTATCAGAGCATAATCTTGCCTTAGCCTGTGGATCTCATCCATTATTCTATAAGAAGAAGAAGAGATTAAGGAATAAATCTAAATGATGGAGAAAATGAGCTTTGTCTCATCATTTTTCAGATCTATGAAGAACCTCTCCAAAGAGGTTAAGAAAAAGGAAAAGGAAAGTTGCAGTGAGACCTCTAGAGGGTTTCGAGAGGAGGAAGGACCATGCACTTCCTATGATCAGAAAAGAAAACCAATGTTGCAGAGAGCTCCAAAGAATTTCACTATGCCCTTTTCTTTTGGAGAAGAAGACAAGAAGCAGGGGAATAGAGGACACTTGGATCACAATATTCTAAGTGAATACCTTGTTGAGTACAAATCTCAACCTAGAGCCTTCAGGGAGACTCTGGCTTTCCCATAGTTCATTTAGTTGGAGGAAGAAAGGAGTCCTTGCAGCAAAGGGAGAATCAAAGGCAATATGTTCCTATTGTCTACTTTTGATGGGCCATCTACAGCAAGGGCTTGGGCAAGGAAACTTGATGCATTCTTCCTACTACATCTAGTGGTAGAAAGAAAGGTTGTGGAGATTGCAGTGCTGCACCTTGAGGGTGAAGAAAAAATTTGGTGGTTCTGCCATTTGAGTCATGCAAGAGTGACTACTTTCACAAAATTTACTCAAAGGTTGATTAAAATTTTTTCAAGGAGAAGTCCTCACCACCACTTGAGGAGACTTGTACCAGGGCTGATGCAACTATGGAGGAGAAGCCAGCAACACCAATAGTTGGAAGAATCATTAAATTAGAGGAAGGAACTCTTGCATCCTTAAAATATGTTCCCAAATTTCACCAAGGTATGCCTAAGTTTCCATCTCCTATTGTTTCATCAAATCTTATGGAGGGTTGTATACCATTTCATACTGCTTATTTGGAACAACACAATTGCACTGCACTATGCCACCTTGAATTTTTCAAGGAAGGGATGAACCATCATCCTCATATGCCATTTTTGAGTTTCACACAACAGTTGAGGTTGGGGTTTGAATTATTGGAGGATAGGATGAACCTTGTCCAAAAAAATCTTATACAAAACTATATGTTCATCCTTGAGTTGGAGCATGAGAAAGAAAATACACCATTGAGGAGATTAACACCACTGTCATTAAGCAGCAGTGAGGAGGTTTTGCCTCTAGCACACTTGGATATTTATGGGTTCAAGATGTTCATTGGTGTGAGAGCTTCTCTAGGAGATCTCCAAGGAGTTGCATTTCAACATCCCATGAGATGCAAGAGGAGAAATCTGATTTGGGAGGATGGTAGTCTTCATTGGAAGAGTACCAAGGTAGAGCATGATGGGAGGCACCTACATTTGGATGAATGGGTGTGGATGGTGAGCATAGGCTGGAAAGGTACTTGCAAATATAAGACACTGGGCAGCAGGAGGCTTGGTTGCATTGGCTACTCTTGAAAGAGTTTGGCCATCATGTGACATATCCTCTTTCAAAGGGTATGTGGGTGGAGGATATTTGGCATGGCACTTGCATCATATGGCAGCAAGGAGTATGGATACATTTTATTGATTTGAAATTCTTCATATCAATCATTATGCTTTCACCACATGATTTGTATGATGGAGGTGTGAAGAGGCATCAAGAACTATTGTTTCTTTGGTTGCTCTTGGGAGAGCATGGATAGATTTGCTCCCATGCTTTGCATGGGGTCGCAGGAGGAGGAGATGGCACTGTCATGGTGAAAAGGGGCTACTCCTTAGCTTTTGATGATTAGGAGGTACTTCTACCTTAGGAGGAATTTCCTATATATAGAAGCCTTTTGGGAGATGACTTTGAAAATGGACATGTCAAAGAATGGAGTTACGAGCTAGCAGGAGCTTATTTACATAGGTCAACAGCACTGTCACTTGGGGGCTTGGGTTTATTGATGGAGTATTCCCAGGATCACTTCATAGATGATGCACATGGTGGACAAGGAGGAGGTGAGAGTGATGGAGTAGTGGATGGAAACATCTATTACATTGATATGATATTCTTAACTTGGATTTCCAAGCACAAGAAGGAATATGTTCATGCAGCACATGGTTCATTCCTCTTCATGGGAGTATGTCATACCACTATGGAGGGATTATTCATGTATCTATGCATCATCTTACTTTCAACACATGGTAAGAATATTTTTTTTGCATCTATTGATTATCTAAAACAGTATTTTCATTCTCTTACCACTTATATACAGTGCATTGCTCCACAAGAGGGCGAGCTTCTTATTGGGCTCCATGGGAAATTTTTGGCCAACTATTATGATGGAGACAACCATCTCTTTTGTGGCCTTGGGCAAGTGTTTTATTATTTCATGAACACTCTGTTGATGTACCCAAACATTTACTATTCATTAGTAGATGTGATGACATACATAACTAACCATTTGTCAAGGAACAACTTGCCATGCTATTTTCTGAAGCAACAGTTGGGAAAACTGCGCTGTGATCACTTGGAAAAATGTTGGTATATTTCAACACTATATGAAACCTTAAGGTTTTTTCTCATTTGGATGCCATATGGTGATCATGTCCTATTCATCATATATGGGATGGTTTGGGCCACCTTAATTCACAACGTTGGAGAAAGGGTCTTTGGAGATATATTCTTCTTCTTACCACTTGAGGGCAACATTATTGCAGGCCAAGATCAGAAAATAATCTACACTTATCATGAGTGGAGAGAAGGACAGCATGGGGTAGGCTATTTTTTCTACCATGTTCAGATTTTCAGCCCACCTACATTGCAGGAGCTAAAGGTGGAGGAGAATTTTTAGGAGTTGCCATGTTGGGAGGTAACTCACTTTGTATGGATGATAGCTTGGGGATGGAGGATCCACATGGGAATGATGATTCCCAATGAATTTCAGATCCCATGCCTCAAAGGGACCTCTAGGCAGCACATTATTTCCTCCTTGAGTACTCTACTTATTCATGATGATAGTTATTTAGCTAGCTTGCATGCTTGGGAGGGGCAATATGGAGATTTATTGATGAGACAAAATATCATTCCTTGGAGGAGCTTATCATATCTGGATGGTACAATAGGAGGAGGGGAGACTTCTCAGTTCTATCCTTGAAGTTGCTTGAGGACAAACAACATTTGGGAAGGGAGGACTATAATATTCCAAAATTAGCATGCAGCTAATTCGAATATTGATTTTTGCTTTTGACACCTAGGAGATGAATAAATGGGTAAGGAGGCCTATAAATTTCTAAAACGGGAAAAAAATTCCTCATTATATGGGAATGGATCACAATAATGGCTATATTTCACACCCCCACGTGTGAAAAGGGACAATTACATGTGGACAAGGTTAAGTTTGACCAAGTCAACAGCGCTGGGATAAGAGGTGGAGATCATCTTTGGAGACAATGTAGTGATAATGGGAGGAAGATTAATTCATGGAGGAAACCCTAATCAGTGGGACCCAAGTTGAGAAGGCATCCATTTGTATATAAGGAGGGCAAGGCATCCATAGCATGACATGTTATTGAATATTTATTTTATGGTCTGTATGACTTTGTGCTTTCTTCAGCTGTTTAGTTGAGATTGTTGTGCTGCTTAGCACCGAGTGTTCCCAAGCAAGAATCCCATTTCCTTTCTCGAGAGGCCTCTTGAGGGAGATTTCACTTCATTTCTCCACATCCAAGCTTAAGTCCAAGCTACCTCCTTCAGCTACAACATTATTTCTGCAGAGTATAACGTTGTGTTGCAGGGTGTTGCAGTGGAGGTTTCACAACACCACTTCTAGAGCTTGTTTTTCAGAGGAGGGAGCTTCCATTCCTTTGGGAGATTAGTGAGGAAGGTTCTAGAGAAGATTTCACATCTTGGCACTTGGCCAATATATTTTCCATCACCTACAACACAATACCTTGTAGGAACTACGTCATTTCTTACAGTGTTGCAGTGAGAGGGTTAAAACCCTTGGCTTTGAGCTAGTTTCTTAGGGAAAGGATCAATCCTTCTCCCAGAAAGCTAGTAAGTGTCATTCTCATCTATTTCTTTTATCATTCATCTATATGTATGCATATTAGCATTAAAAATATGTTATTTTAGATCTAGATCTATAGATCTACTCTTTTGTACTCATGCTCTCAAGAAACCCTTATTGGGTTATCTAAATAATGTATTAAGGAGGCTAGATCTCTATTTTCTTAGTGATTTGATAATAAAACTCCAGACGTGTGGTATTATATCATATTGTAGCAGAAACCCTCATAAAATCACGCTGTCACTTGCTTCAGGAATTCTATATGGTACAAGTCATGGGATTTAGGTGTTTTTAAGCCATATTGAGGATGGGAGATCTGTTTAACCTAGATAGAGAAATTTTTTTCTGATCCCCTTATGTATGTGAGGGCCATAATACATAAAATAAGGGATCTAAATGCTATTTATCACTGTTATGGCGCAATTTTATGGAAATAACGTTTATATGGTCTATATTGCTGAATTTTCCCTTTTGGGATATTACAGTATTATAGGGACCTAACATATTCGTACAAATTAAAACGAAATAGTTCATAAGAATATGTGTAAGTTAAAAAACATAGATTTCAAACATAACCAGAATATTCCAACCACATTTACACTATATGCATGGAGTCGTGTCAACTCTAATTAAATTATCAGTGAAAGTTCCATTCATACATACAAAATGACAAACCACTTTCCCCAATAGTGGAACGTGAAGTTAACAACACCTCCTCCTCCCAAATAATTATACTCCCTCTACGCTATGAAGAAGCCAAGGCTAACACAATACTCCCAAGCCTTCTCTAAGCCTAAGCCTAGCCAAAATTTTCGCTCCCAAAAACCCTTTACAAGAGTTATGAGAATGTACTTATAACAAAGGGTGGTGACTCTTAACATGCCCCATTTATGACTCATGGACTCCCCTCATGATTCCCCACATTACATATGACTCTTCACATTCCATCCTAGACCTATCAAATTTCACTCATATAATAATTACAAATAATATTACAATTTCCACTCGTACCCACATAAGAAAAAATAGGGTAGTGAGAGCTTGACAGCTTAACAAAAAAAAATAATATGATTATGGTGTTGGAGTGAACTCAAGCCAAGCATATTGGACCTGGTGTCTCTTGGTAATGTACTCATACCAAGATTGGTGCGATGGTCTCCCCAAACCTCGAGATAGTGTTAGGCTGAAATCGAACTCTTGCATCCAACGCATATGGGTAGAATCTCTTGGAACTAGTCTGCACTTCTTCTTCAATAAGGTGCAACATAATTTTGATATGAACTAGGCCACCAATGCAAGTATGAAAAGTATGTCTATTGATCTCCATGTCCTCCCGAGTGGCCATCTTCTCTAGCTTCTTCAGGTACTGATCAATCTCTTGTCGGACTTGTTGTTTGCGTTCAGCCTTGGTGAGTGTACCAATTGATGGGATTCGATGGGTTCTCACCATGAAATCCAAGATGTTATATATCCATCCATATGTGGCCTGAATTATTCTAATGAAAGAGGTGAGTTTATTTTTGTTCTAGATTAGCATCCAAACTTTGGCTTTCTCTAACTCTATGTGCAAATTCATCTTCTTTACCAATGTAAGATGATGAGACCTTGTCTCACATTTTCCACTCATGCGTGAAAGTGATGGAAGTTTGTATATTCCTGATGATATTGACAAATTTAGGTGGAAAACTGCCTTATGGAAGGTTACCAACACCTCACAAATATACCACATAGTGTCTCCAAGTGCGGATACTTTAGCTAGTATAAATGTTGTTATATCTTCGTGGTAGACTTGCGCAAATGGTGCATTATGTGTTGCTCCACATATTTATTCATTCTCTTTCCAAATTGCCTGTATTTTGTATGATAATTTCTTGTTCTCAACCACCAAGACCTGGGCATTAGATATGGTTGCTCCTACAAAGGCCCAACTGGCATCGACAATGGAATTTGGATTCATGCTGGTGTCTTCCACAATCACACTTTCTCTGATTAACATGGGTGATCCATGATCATCCGGGAAATTTTGTCTTTGCACTTGTACAATATTCTTCTGAAAATCATCAAATGATAGATTTTACACATCCATTATTAGATCATCATCGATGGGAATCACCTCCCCTTCCTCACTCACTTCTTGCTCTCATGATGGAGGTGGTGGAGTCAGAATGATGGATTGAGGTGCATTGGGCATCAGGTCCATATCTTCATTCAGTGGCTCCAACCTGAATTCCATGTCTGTGAGTTCAATCAACTGTTCAAGCTCTTGAGAAAACTCTTGTTCCTGCATATTTTCTCTCTCTCCTTCTTTTTTTGATTGATCTTGTACCTATTATTCAACCTATATAGGTTTCTTCTCTACTATTGTGGTGCCTTTCCTTTCTTCCTCTTCTTTCTTTTATCTCTCCTCTTACTCTTTTCTTCTAAGCTCCCATTCTTCCTTCAACTCCTGTTCTTATCTCTGCACTCTCTACACTACTTCCTCTAAGGATTTATTCTCTCTATTTATCCACTCTTCCCTTTGTTTCCTTTTTTCCCTCTTTACTTTGATTTCCAAAGCTACTTTCTCAGTTAGAGAATATTTTCCAAATTTGTTCCTCTTCTGTATGGACTTGTACCTTCCTCTTTTCTTTTTCACATGCAAGACCACTGCCTGTTGTTGGTGCTTCTTCTAGAACTTTTTCTCCCTGTGAAATAACTTGAGAAGTCCCAACTATACTAATTGGTTCATGAGGTCAAGAGGAGTTATACAATTTCTTCCACGGTTCCACCTCTGGCCACTGATATATCCCGTTGAACATGAAGTACACTCATGCAAAATTATCTTTCCGAATTCCCCTCAGATCATACAAATTTTAACTCTTTGTGGAAAACTCGAATTTGACCATGTCTTTGGCTTCGAAATCTATGACCTTGAGATTATTAATATCGTATAATATGAATTGCAAAGGAAGAGCTAGCCATGGTGCCTTCTTTTTCCTATGTAGTGTTGCTGAAAATCCTATGGATATGTGATAATCTATCTCTTGCGTGACCAATTTTTTGGTGGCATATATCGACAAAAGGTGTGGCAGCTTCTGCCCACCGAATACCCTGATTATTGTGCCATTCGATAAGTGAACCAATCAATGATATATGATATCGCCTCCAGAGCTACTCAGTGCATGAAAGGTGGGTCATATTGAAAGATGAGCCTGTAGAGAGGGATGATGAAGTAATCAGTAAGTTTCTCCATGACTCCATGATGAATGAAATCCAAGAGTATCTTGCAATATATATTTATGAATATGTGTCTCAGTTTCCATGTCTACTTCATGTCAAGTAACTCGTTCTTTTCACATATTACATCCAGTAAGAATCAAGACATGTAGAAACATATGTGCTCACCCTTGGGTGGATTGCAAGATTTTTCCACATTGAATCTCAGCTGATGAGCCAATATGCCTTACCAGTTGAACGAATTCCCCTCGTTCACTACCTAGCTCAAAAAGATATCCCACCCCTCAGGAAAGGTCTCCGTGTCTTATTGGCCATAAAGTCTACAAGCTAGTATGACAACCATCTGATAGGCTTTCATGAGTTTTGTTGTCTTTTAAATATGGGTGGTTGTCTATCTAAACTTTTTTGGCTCCTTCACCCAGCCCTTGATGATATCTATCATGATTTTGTAGATGTGAGTGACATAGAATAGTGATTCCATGTTCTTTGCTAGCTCAGGAAGATGATGAATTTGCTTGAAATCTGCTTCCAGGAATGTAGCAAGATTCTTCCCACTCGTGTTTTTTAATGTCATGGTTTCAACATGGATGTTTGAGATAACCCGAGTGATTACATATGCACATGGAAAGGCTGGATACCTTCATGAAACCTTGTAAAGCCCTGACTTCATGATGCTGAGATACACTTGATGGTCCTCTAAGTCTTCTTGAAAGGCCTTTGTGAAATCATATTTGATCAAATGCCATGTCAGTCTAGACCCCTTCCCTACGAACAATTGAGGGTCCAAGTAAACTAGCACGTTAACAAGAAATTTCTCAATTTCTTCCCCAATACTGCTTCAATGGATTCCGTTGAGGAAAATCTCTTTGATGCAATTGTGAAAGTGACTACTGTAGAGATGCTCAATAACTGTTGTACCTGTGGGACAAAAAATACACTGACGACAAGAAAATGTCAACTATAAGAAAAAAAAAATTCAGGACATGTTCAAAAAATACACTGACGACAAGCAAATGTCAACTATAAGAAAAAAACAATTCAGGACATGTTCATGCAACATATTCGGCAACTGAAAGAAAGGATTGAAATTTTTTTGGTGGGAAGAGGGTATGATTGGTTGGGGAAAATGCGCACTACATATTCCCAATAGTTAGTGTCGAAGCTTGTGGTTTGAGACTACGCAATGCACAGTTCATCCTGGGAAGCGAGTCAAGAGAATTTCATCCTGGGTAGTGAGTCAAGAGAAACTGCACATTGTGCAGTCTCAGTGGCAAAGGTTGTTGGATGAGGCATGTCACTATGCAATCTACATTAAGGCCAGCTAGTACTACGCATTGCACAATTCTAGAAACCAATTTTGAAGCTTGAGCTTGCAAATTGCACAATACCCAACTGGGCAAAGTGAGTTCTGGCCAAGGGAAAGACAAATATGCCCAAGGGAAGTGTGAAAAATGAGAAAATATGAGAGATGGTGAAGGTATGAGTGTATATCTAACTAAGTGTTTATGAAAATAAGTAAATAAAGTGCAGAAACTTAACAAACAACAAGTGAATGAGATCAGTGAGGAGAGTTGCCACTATGACGACCATTATTGCAAAATGCAGAAACCGATGTGACACTTGTGAAAGGCAAAGGAAAAATTAAAAAAACACTTCTATAGGATAAATAATGTTAAAACACCAGCCTGCATGTAAAGAAACAAGAAAATAAACACTCATGTAGCAATCCAAATGGAAAAAAGGGACACAAAAAGTTCTTATAAGCGATAAATGCAAAACTCACCTGGAAAAGCAACAACGACCGCACCGAAGGTTCCTTGATCTCCTTCGGAATATTAGAGCTCCAAGATCGAATGTGAGAATGAGATCTAAAGGTGTGGATTAAATATATTTTAGAAATTAGGTTTTATGATGTGCATGCCACAAATCAATTGAAAAACGACACTTGGCAGAAATTTCCAAAAATAGAAAGTGTGCTTCATTTGGGTTACTAAAAATAGATCCCTAGATTTTAGGGATGCGTTTTATTTTTTTTCTTTTCTGCTTTTTCTGGGAAAAATTTCCATGCACCTGACCAAGAAGGATTGCACAGTTCCATGGAACTGGAAACTCACATCTGAGTGCACTGCGTAGTTTCTGAGATCGGTGAATGATTATGAAATTTATGAGCTTAGTCTTGGGATGCCTGTCACGACTGCAAAATTCTCGAGCTCAAGGTTGGGATTCCAGTCATGACTAGAAAATTTTGATCAACAAGAACAATATTGGCTTCAAGAAATGCACATTTTCTGGAGGCAAGCCCAGAACTGTTGTGTAAGACTAAGGCAGGAGGTAAGCTTGTGACTTAGAAAAAATTATAAGTTTAAAATCAAGTAAACATAAGAAAAAATAAAATGTAAACAATAATCAAAGCACAAATACTTGATAGCAATGTAAGGTAAGATCCTTTGAAGGGAAGTTAGGCTCTAAAATCTAAAAAATGGAAAAATTTTGGAAGGTGGTCGTAACCGATCTAACATTGGCGACACATTGGTAGAACTCCAACTCTCTGAATGACTCTTGTTTTCATGTAAAACTGGGTCTCACCCTTCAAGAAGTATTTCCAAATCATTCATTACCACAACTCCCTCACTTAGTCTGAGTTAAATACATAGCCCCCTCTATCCTCTTCATCATTGGAACACTAACCAAGCCAAGTCACACTAAGTATTTTTGATTGGGGATTACGAGTATATAAATGCACAAGTAAAAAAAAATATTCAGTCTTTATATTCATCTCTAGTGTTTCTCCGCTACTAGCGAGCCTGCATAGTACCCCGATGGAGTCACTTCAGAAACACAAACATTGCTCCCTTGCCAGCGAGCTTGGATAGTACCCTGGTATATTTTCTTGCTTCACCTCTTTCAGTAGGAAACCTTTCTCTTCTTTCACCCTTTATTTATTTTTTTACATTTTTCAAATAACTGTCCATAGGTACTTATTTGTTTCATGGGGCGGAAGAGGGATCCCGAATTATTGAGAGTAGAAGATTTTGTTCCTTCAGAGAACTATGTTTATGTACACCTCTGACTTAATTGTTAAGTTTTCCCCCCTCCTTGATCTACTAGACTAGAGTGACAAGGATTAAACGAATATATAGAACCGATTAGAGTAGGAAGAACTAGTTAAAACCCAAACATCATTATTTCACCATGAATCTCTTCAATAAGGAATGTGTTTTCCATCTGAGTATAATCAACCAAAAATACAACAATATTTGTGTAAAGAGAGTGAATAACTAGAAGACCAAGTTTTGATAGAAGAACAAGTTTCCTCTTGGAATTCACCATGATTTCTTCAGAATCCAAACATGGTCTAATGTGGAAACTAACCTAAGAATGAAAAAAAAATGAAAAAAAGGAAAGAAGAAAGATTGTAAAATAGAAGAGAGAAAATCAAATAAAATCAAATCAAAGAAAATCAAATCATCTAAGAGTTGATTTACTATCGCAGTCATGTTGCCAATACATTGGGGGCATGTATTCTTTGAGTGGGCGGCCTGGTGGAAAGAACAAAAATTATTTTTTCCGATTTCTTCCACATTAAGAACAACATTTTTGTTTGATGGGGGTCAGCTGACTGTGGGGGCATTCTTTCTGAAAAAAGGCATTTGCGTCTTGGCACCAGTAGCGAGTTCAATGCATTTTATCTTTAGATCAAAGACTTCATTGGTTAATAACTTAAGGGACTTTTCTATACCTTCGAAGTCAAAAGTATCTTTATCCTTATCCTGTATTCTTAATTTTAAGATCTGTCTTTTTCATGCGTATTTATGGGTCGTTTTCCAACTTCATGTTTACACCTCACAGCGTTATTACCTTTTCTAAAGGCAAGGAAATTCATGCTTGCCTGCCGTTGCAGGCCCCGCCCTAATTTCAAAGAATACGTGAGCACTTCTGCACCCTTTGTGTAGTAGTTCCAGAAAGACATCCATCCACGCGGTTGTAAATAATTTGTTCAATATGTGTAAAACATTGGAAATTGCAACCTCTTTCTTTTGGCACTTGAGCGTACTCAACTTTGTGAGGAGCATGGAGGGAGTCTTGTCCTCCGAAAATTTCTGAAGGAAAGTGCGACAGAATTGATCCAATGAAGTTATGGAAGCACTTGGGAGAGACCGATACTAGGTGGCCACTTTGTTCTCAAGGGTATGGGGAAAAAGACGATAAGCGATATCATCTATTTGGACTCTCATTATTTGTAGTGAAAGGTAGAAGTTGCTTATTTGGTCTTCGGCTAGTGTGCCTTTCTCAAGGTCAAACTTGGGAAGGTGTTTTTCAGGGTGTCTGGGCATGTCATGAAGGGGGCCCAGGAGATCTAACAGAGATTGGGCCATCCAAGCAAGTGGTTGTACCCACCTGGAATACTCATGGTGCCTTATTTCTGATTCATAGTCACTTCCTGCACCCGACGCGGATGCTACCCCTTCATGGTGGGAGTGCTCGTCTTGATGGCCCTCGCGGTTTTCCATATTTCTAAGGTTTCTCCAATTGTAGATGGGGGCTCTATTTTGGTTCTGATGGCAGTGGGCGGCATCGTGACCTTGGCCACAACCTTTGTTTCCCCTACCCCTATTCCCTTGGCCTCTATTTCCCTCTCCCCCCCTGGTGGGCAGTGGACCTGGTTGTTGTTATTTTGGGTCCGGTCAATCTGAGGGCTAGCATGGGGTTCATCCATGTCGGGATCATCCTCTTATGCTCCTTGGGGCTCAATAATAGGTTCATTATTCTCAACTACCATTGCAAGGTCTTAAACCATTAGATTTATCAAATGGGGCAGGGAATTTACAAGGGCACCGTTACCAGTGAGGTTAGCTCCAGGAGTCCTGGTATGGGTTAGCAAACTCATGACTAGAATTATTTGTAAATATCTGATGAGGTTGTGGGAAATTGGGCGCAAAAATCTTAACTGATCCCTGGTAACCTCATAATAAGGGGCTTCCTCCCCTTGGGCATCTTCTAAAGGGGGAGGACTGGTGTCATCGTGTATGACCTCCCCTTGGGGAGTTTGTAATGGAATATTACTCGTGTGCTGGGAGGCTACCATCAGCCCTCCTTCTAGCTCCAATTTTGTTGACGGGAAAATCTGTCTTGCCAACAGCAGGGGATTTTCCTGGTAAAAAGTCCCAACTAGACTCTAAAACTGTTTGGAATAGGGATCCCATCCGGGTGTGGGTCCGACAACCGCTTAATTCTCTTTTCCTTGGGTCTCGATAGGACTTCAATGCACCTGTGGACACACGCTTATTTGGATGATACAAGACACATGATTGATGAATTAAAAAAACATACAACACTATGCGTAGCAAGCTTAATTATAAAGCAAGGGGCCAAAGGAAATGTTTTCAATCGCATATCATTAGGGTCATGCTTGTATGCTATTCTAAGCACAGAAGAAACAATTCATTATGGCAGAATAATATTCACTTCCTTAAATGGTTTTGGTGAAAATATAAATGTCATTAAACAAATTTATTAACATTCATTGAGAAAGCGAAATAAACTTAGAACCATTAACACATATTTAGAAAACTATAATGCATGAATGATATAATTGGAGACACAGTTTCATTAATCAAAATATGTTAGAAATTGAAAACAGAATACTCATAGTGTTCACACATTGACCAACATCATATCCAAAAATGGATTTAACACATGCTTGTATTCATATTCAAAATGTGTAGTCCTTCTATACAATACTCTATATCTCTTCAATTCCCAAAAAAAAAGTCCTTACAATCTTCCCGAAGGAAGTTTTTATAGGAAAAAACATGCCCTTTTGGCTTCTCAACTTTTCGCCTTCTTAACCAATAGGTTGCCTTGCGACCTAAATGGAGGATGTGACCCGCGACTCAATTGAACAGTGCAACCTACGACCCCATTGAACAAGGTGACCTGCGACCCCGTTGGATAGTGCGACCTGCGACCCAGTTGAATAGTGCGACCTGTGACCTCCTACAATCTAATCATGGGAGTGTGTGCGTGATTGCGAGGTCGGGGGCATCAACTTGTTGATCCTTGAGAAAATTCTGCCATGCACAATAATCTGCAGTGACTGGGGATATTAGAGGAACTTCTTCCCTTAACCGATGTAGGCACTCCAAGGCATTTGGAATCAGAGTCTCTCTCTTGAGTGTGACGTGGTTGGCTAAAGAGGCCAGTTTAGTGTAGATCCAAACTGGTGTAATGACGAATTTAACCAAGTTCTCTTGCGACGCAGCAAGATCAGGAGTAGCAGCGGCTTGTCTGATAAGTTGTAGAAATGCTTGAATCTATTGATCTACCTATCCCCACGTATTTTCCTTGCTCAGTGCACCCAGAGATGGAATGTGGTGTAGTTCATGCATTGATTCGATGCCACTAATCAAATGCTCGTATGCGGTCATTACCTTTTCTAGGTCTTTGGATAACTTTTCCTTGGATTTCATTTTGATATGGATTTGGACCTTGGCATCCTGGGTGTGAATCCAATATTTCTTGGGCAAGTTTTCTGGAGCCTGTGGGTACCGGCCTGTCCATTCTATCATTCTATGCAAAGCGGCGGAGGCCTCTTTCAGTTGCTCACTCCTCTATTTTGTCTCTACTTGGGCTCTTAGTAGGGGGGCGACTGTTTGTTTTATAGTGAATATCTCCCCGTAAACCTGCCTCATGGTGACCTCCAGTGTCACCAACTCTTCTAGTGTCACCAACTATCTTTGGACAATTAGCGGTACTTTGTTAATAGGAGTATTTTTGTCTTGAAGATGTTGGATTTCCTCCCTTAATGCTCTCTTTTCTTGCTCCTCCCTTGCTTCCCTTTGTTCAAAATCCTGTAACCTATTTTGTAGGGAAATGATCTCTCTACTCATTCGGCTCACATTTTCTTCTCTGGCTGTGGAAAAAGCAATGTCGGCTGATGCTTTCATCACTAGGTTGGTCCTAGTGTCTAGGACTATATCTTTATCTTTCGTGGCTGTGAGTGGGGCGGAAGGGTTCCGTGCTAGACATCTCCTTTTTCCCTGTCGGATTTTGAAATTGAACTAATCATAAGTGAGCCTTGTAAGGTTAAAAACCTCCTCTTCCTGTCCTTCAGAGGAGCCCGGCTCGGAGAGTGTGAAACACGTATTAATTATAGGTACTTCGATGGGCTACAACTTATTTTTTAATTCTGTGACCAGAGAATATGTCTCGATTTCTTTTGATCTTTGATCCTCCTCTTCTTTTCTTTTCTATTCTTCCTCCTCTTTTTGAAGCCGCTCCACCTCTGCTTTGTCCTATTCTTCTTTCTGCCTCCGCTCTGCTTCTGCTTCTGCTTCCTATTATTCCTTTCTCCTTCATTCGGCCTCGACTTGATCTAATTCCCTTTTTAGCTGTTGTTTCACCTCCGCCTTTGCTTCCTGTTCTTCATTTCTTTTCCGGGCATCCTCTACCTGTTTCTTTCTTTGTTCTGCTTTTAGGTTCTTTTTATGCTTATCTTCATCTTCTTTTTCCTTCTTTTCAGCTTCCAGCTAAGCTTTTGCTTCTTGTTCTTTCTGTTGGGTGGTAGTGTTGTGACCCGTGATGGTTCGAGGCTTCTTGGCCTGGGAAGAAGAGGCTCCTCCCAGCTCGCGGGCTCTTTCTTCCAAAAAATGATTATCGGGATCTGCCTGATCAGACCATGCTCCCGGGGAAAGTTCCCTATCTGCGTTATAACAATTCCTTTTCTCATCTTTATATGGGTGTTCAGTATACTGGTAGCTCCATTTGAACTTGGCCCGTTTGCTGTGGTCAGGGACTATCCTCTCAGGATCGTACGTCTGACGATCCAAAGGCCCTAGGTAGAAACATTTCATTTGTTCCACTTCCTCCTCTACCTCCTTGAAATCCTTAACCGTGTAGGCACCAATTTTGAGCGGGAGTGTAGGCCATGGCTTTTTCTTACATTTAGTCAGGACCTTGGAGAAACCGAAAGTCATATGATAACATACTTCTTGAAGAAACATCTTGTCCGTAATGAATTGGGGCATAGCATGGGGAGTCTTGAATGAACCAAAGACTTGAATAAAAGTATAATCTGCAAGTGGGAACCAATGGGCCACCTTGACTAATGTCTCCATGGCTTGCCAGGACATGCATGGGGTATCTTCACCGAACAATTTCCTATAGAGCGCAGGGATGAAACGTGTCGAGATTGACTCTATGTCCTGCTTGTACTTGGAGTCCCATAATACCTGCATTTCTATGTGAACTGGGAGCTCTTGCTGCGGGTCCTATTTGTGTGCCAATCCCTAAAAGTGGCACCAGGAACAAACAACATCCAATAGGTAGGAAGCCATGTAAAATTTAGATGAATATCCCTCCTCTGGTGCTAGTGTCGCAGATATTTTTGTCGTGAGAGACACCATTAGCATGCTGGCCCAATTGAAACGAGTGCCATACATAGTGACGTAGTTCATCAGGGATACCCAAGTGCCACTGAAAGTGGTGGCATCGGGACGACCGTATATCCTACAAAGCATAGCTGCCACCAGCTTATATACCTTTCTCAGGCCCCCCACTAGATACTCATGATCCTTCTTGACCTTGAACTTTTTGGGTTCCTCCCACCACCCCCTCAGGGTATCTGCTATGGCGACTGCATGGATGGTGGCCCATTCTTCTGTGAAAGTCTGTTCTCGTTCTGGCAGCATGTAATAAAACTTAGCATCCGAGCCCTTTAGAGCTGCAAAAGCTTTTAAACCCTCATAGTCTCTAATTACCCACTTTTTGGGGTCGATATTCTGTATGATCCATTCAATGACTTCTGCGCATGGGAATACAGCAGGGTGGGCACCTGCATAGTGAAGCTTCGACCTTTTAACTTGTACATATATTTGTCGGTCGGGGAGGTCCTCTCGAAATTCTAGTCATGAGAATTCCTGGTATACTTGATACCAACTCATGTTGTCTCCTTTGGAAAATGTATATGCAGTATCCCTATAGATCAGGGGAGGAGACATTAGTATTTCCATTTTTGTGTCTTCTATCTCTAGGCTCTTTTTTTTCTTGCAAAGTGCCAGAGTTCCCATGTCACTTGAGTCTAAAGAGATGGAGATGCACTCTAATTCAGCTTTGAGCTCACCTTGCATGTTCATAAAAGAATCCCAGGATAAGATAGATGCCATAATAATAATATCCTAGGTACAACTTATTAACTTTTCCCAACTGAAACCCAGGAAAGGGCGAATTAGCAACTTGCGACTGGGTCACTGGGTCACTAGGGTCACGAGGTTTAAACTTTTAGAAGGTAGCAACCCTACAACTAGGCAACCCTATGACAAGGTCGCGAGGTCATTGGGTCGCAAAGGTTTGACAATTCAAAAGAGTGTGATCCAGCGACTTGGAGAATGGGTCGTTGGGTCGCAAGGGTCGCAAACATTGATTTTGAGTGAATCTGCGACTTGGCGACTCAGCGACCAGGGTCGCTGGGTCGCAAGGGTCGCAAGGTCACAAGGGTTGGGGTTGCATTAGTGCTGGCCTGGAGATTTAAAGGCAACGTGGTCCTTTTCCTCATTGTAATAAATTTCTTTTTAACTTAAAAAAAGCAAGGACTAAGTGAGCAACCCAAAAAATGGAGGTGAAGTGGTTCTAGGAGAAAAAAAAACACAAGGTAGGTTGGGTGACTTCTGATTACAAAACTGTGCAAGAAGGAGCAGTATTTGGATAATTTGGGCATCTTAGGCTCTAGAGGATCAGAAAAGAGGAATGGTGGGTGGCTTAAAAAGGGCTAAGGTAATGGGAACAGGGAAACAAAAGGAAAAAATGGAAACATCAGGAGGAAACAGAAACTTACCCAAGAAAATCGTGCTCCAGTTGTTCTGTCAAAAGCATTTTTTCGCTCTCCATCACGCGATCAAAATGCGACCTAGAGACCCTCCCATTTATAAAAAGGTCGCACGTGTGAGAAATTAATGAGGTTGCTAGGTCGCAAATGTCCCATGCTTATGAGAGGCGCGACCTCACAACCTTGCGACTTGGCGACCTAGAGGGTCGCTGGGTCGCAAGGTCACTCGGTTGCGATTTTGAAATTTGAAAGGGATTTGTGACTTGGCGACCTAGCGACCTAATAGGTCATAGGGTCACTAGGTCAAAATTTTGAAAAAACCTATCCTACTATTCAATGACCCTTAACTTTTCCTAAAAAATATTTAAACTACAGATATTGACTTAGCCTTTTCGATGCTCAGGGGCTTAAAAGATTTAAGAGGGTGAATTTTTGGAGGGTGTTGTAGAGGGTACAACAAATGGCGATTCACTGGTAGGGTCAAAAATCTCTAATGATGATTTACATTTGTGGGGGGAGGGAGGGGGCCTTAGCAAGTTGTTTCTTTCACCCTTAGGTTTCCATGATTTTTGCCTTTTGTACCTTGCGAGGTTGCTTTGCCTGCTTGCCTGTTTTAGGTGTTGGTTGACCAAGTTTTTACTTTTGGTTTCCAGACGAAAAGGGTTGGAGCACTTCAGGGATTTGCAGGATCCAGTATAATTATTTTGTCCTCATTGTGTTGCTTCGCTGCCTGCGAATCTCGCGGTCCCGGCGGAGTCACTGCCTAGGAGTCACGGATGTTGCTCCGCTGCCAGCGAGCCTGGTCAGTACCCCGGTGGAGTCGTCGCATCGCCTCTCTATGCAGGAAGCCTTTCTCAATCCTTTACCCTTTATTGGTGTGCTAATGCACTTATTTTAAATGTGCTCAAAGCACTTATTTAGATGTGCTCATGACACTTATTTGAGAGAGGCAATTTTTCCTAGGCGGATGAGGGATCCCAACTTATTTTACTTGCAAGAGAGGTTGCTCCTGGTTTGTATGAGGACTTTAGGTTTTCCCATATATCCTTGCATCACCCGAAGTTAGCGCTATTCCCTTTTAGTCCAGATGCCACTTTAACAAACTTTCTTTTCACAGACACCCTTTCAAGCTTGCTAGGTGAGCTATCTGCGCTCAGTAGCCCGGACTAGGTCATGTGTTACCTTTGGGTGTCAATCACAGAAAATCTCCTGCCACCTTTTGTGATTTTCAGGAAAGACTTCTCATCAGCACAGATCTTGGTGCAGTATGCCAATTGCGTGACTTCTACAATGCCTTTTTCCTTTTTAAGTTCTTAGAAGGACGCCTACAAAAATGAAAACTAAATACAAAAAAAAAAAATATGGTACAGGGGTGGGGACGGCCCTCCTAGGGCTGTTAAGTGAAGTAGTGCTTGAGGTCATGCCCATTTACCGAGAGGACCTCGATTCTTCCCTCTAGAGTTTGCAGTCTGAAAGTGTGGGAACCTAGATTCTCTTTAATCTGGAATGGACCTATCCAAAGGGCTTGGAATTTGGAATGTTTCCCTTTCTCTTCGTGAGATTTATCCCATTTAAGAACAAGGTCTCCTACTTCGAAATTTTTACTCCCAGCGGACTTTTTATCAAACCATCTCTTAATCCGACTTTGGTGGATGGCGAATTTTTCCCGGGTTTTTTTCCTTTCCTCCTCCAGTTTCAATAATGTGTTGATTTGGGCCTACAAGGTGGGGCATGGGGTGACATTGCTTTCTTGGGAAAACTGGAGGGAAAGGAGAGATAGGTGGGGAGGAAGGATGGCCTCTTTTCCATATACAATAAAAAATGGGGAGGTGCCGAGTGAATATTTAGGTGTGACCCGATTAGCCCAAAGGGCGTTATGCCAGTTTTGTTGGTGGGACAACAGGGTATTTTTTATGATGTGGATAAGGTTCTTATTAGTCGAGTCGGCTAACCCATTTCCTTCGGGGTAACAGTTTGTAGATTTCTTAAGTACAATACCATTTTCCAAAGAAAAATCATACAACTTGAAAGACGAAAAATAAGTTGCATTGTTTAAAACAAGGGAGGTTGGAACGCCAAACCTAGTCATGATAGAATGAGTGACATACTATATTACCTCTTGATCATTGATTTTGCGTAATGGTATCGCTTCAACCCACCCGGTGAAATATTCGGTAGCGGTGAGGATATACCGGTGTTGCTTGGAGGAGTGCGGTAAAATTTCTCCAATCACGTCCAATCCCCATTGTTGAAAAGGTTCCTCTACTACCACTAACTGTAATGGAGCGGCTGGCCGTGTTTCTTGGTTGGTGAATTTTTGACATTGGACACACTTCCAGACATATGCGTGAGCATCCTTGAAGAGGGTTGGCCACTAGTAGCTAGCACACATGATTTTGTGGGTAGTGGTATCACCTGCAAAATGTCCTCTGGCTGGTCCATCGTGTAGTTCAGTCAGGACACTTTGTGCTTCATCGTGTTTCAGGAAACCTAGTATAACTCCATTGTTATGTTTCTTGAAAATTTTTCCTTGTACTAATTGGTAGGATGCAGCCTTCAGCCTTATTCCGCGTTTCTGCCGAGCAGTTAAAATAGGATCCATAACACCATGGGACAAATATTTCAAAATTTTGGAGTACCAAGAAATGTTTCCCTATTGAGGCGTGTGGTCAATCTGATACATGTCTATTTATTTTTCCCAACATTCTTCTTCACCCCCATGTGAGTTTTCAGCCTTCACGGCCATTTGGCAGAGTCCTTGCCCTTTTACAGCATGTGCCAGTTTGAACTCCAGGTCATACTCTTGGAGACATGTCATCCAATTTCCTCGCCTCTCTCCCATCTCTTGTTACACGAAAAGTGAGCGAATAGCTGGGTGGGGGACTAACACTGTGACATGGTTCTTCAAGATGTATGGCTAGAAATGCTTGACTACTTTGTATACTGCGTAATCCTTCTTGTCAATCTCAGGGTAATTCAGTTCAGTGCCTTGCAACCCAGTACTCATGAATGATATGGGTCGTTCATCATTATTAGCATATTTTTGTGTGAGGACAGCCGCGAGTGATGAATTCGAGGAAAAGGTATACAAGATTAAACCTTTGCTAAATTCTGGGCTTTGGAGAGATGGTGCTCCTGCAATGGCCTGCTTGATTTTATTGAAAGCGTCCTTCTCAGGTAGATTTCATTTGAAACTCACATTCTTTTAATCATCCCCTGCAAAGGCCTAACTATTTGGGAAAAATATGATATGAATTTCCATACAAAGTTGATTTTCCCAAGGAAAGATTGCATGGCCTTTTTGCTACTAGGAGGTGGAATCTGGGCAATGACCTTCGCTCGCTCAGGATCTACAACTATACCATTCCTGGTTATGATATGGCCCAACAAATTCCCATCTGACACAATGAAGACACTTTTCTTTGGGTTGAGTGAGATCCCATACATCCTTCATCTTTCAAAAATCTGCCTAAGGTGACATAAGTGATCGCCTCTGTGTTTCGAAAACACGGTGATGTCATCCAAGTATACTACCACGCTTTGTCCTATTAGGCCTCGGAAAGATATGTCCATAGCCCGTTGGAAATTTTCCCCAGAATTTATCAATCCGAAGGGCATGCGCCTAAAAGGAAAAGTTCCCCACTTAGTCCGGAACATAGTTTTTAATCTGTCAAGTTCAGCTACCAGTACCTGGTTATACCCAGAAAAACCATCCAACAAGGAGAACATCTTTGATCTAGATACGGCTTGCAATATCTATTCCATAGGGGGAACTGGGTATTTATCTTTGTCTGAGGCTCTGTTTAGATTTCAGAAATCCACACACAAATGGATCTCACTGGATTTTTTCCGTACCAGAATCAGATTTGATACCCAAGTGGAGTATCGAACTTTGAAGATTATGCGCGCATCCAAAATATTCTTAAGTTCTTTCTGAATCATTAGTTCCAGTGTAGGGTGCACTTTTCTTAGCTTTTGCTGGAAAGACTTCACTCCTTCCTTCATAGGGATCACATGCTGAATAATTCGAGTGTCATAAGTACGCAGTTCATCATAAGTCCAAACGAAAATGTCTTAGTATTTCCAGAATAGTTTGCTGAAAGCTTGCCTCTCCTGATCAGAACAATCCTTCGCGAGGTTGACGGACTTTGGGTCCTTATCTATCCCTAAGTTTACCTGTCGATGTGCCAGAGTGGAGCATTGTATTTTAATGTTGGGGGGCCCGTGGAAATGGTTTTTCAAATCAAACAATTTTTCAAGCGACACTATTCCCTTGGGCATGGGATTTTCATTGCGTTTCTCTTGTTCTTCCTGCAAGGATTGATCATGGTCTGCTTCTTCTATCACTACGTCTTTGAAGACCTCGATGTTGAGCATGAATTCAAGTATCTGTTGGTCATCATCAAAGATGTGTAAATTAGTGATGTTATCTGGCACAGATGGTTTATACACTATTTCAATAGAAAAACCATCCCTTAGAGGGGTGAACCTAGCAACAGCGTTAGCCATAGTATCAGTTGCTGCATTATGCATTCTAAGCACATATTTAATACCAAACACATCAAAAGCAGAAATTAGACGCCATACCTCTTGTTGGTAAGCTTTCAAGTGCGGAGACAAGAAATGGATGGTATTGCCTACCAGACGAGTGAAGATTTCGGAATCTCCGATAACCTTTAAGCATCTCACCTTTAGGTCCAACTCTTTTTTGAGTCTGAGAACTAAGGCCTCATATTCAGCGGTATTTTTGGTGCATTAAAATTATAGCTGGCACGAGATCAAAAACTTGTTCTTTTTGGGGTCCAACAGGATGCAGCCCGCTCCTGCTCTGTCATGTGTCTTGGAGCCATCATAATACAAGGTCCATACATCATCTTCCGGTTTCTTCGGAACCATGGGTTGGGGAGATATTTCAGTTTGGTTTATGATGGGTAAAACTTGGTCTTCAGTGACGAGAATTAGCTCTGATTGGACGTCTGGTTTTACCAGGGACTGAGGGGGCTAGTAACATCTCAAGATGGCCTCTAAGAAACACATGCTGAGCTCTTCTTGGGAAAAGCTGACAGGTTCGTTGGTAGCATCCAAGTCAGTCACAGTATGTTTCATATAAGGTTCACTCTCAACTCTAATTTGATTGTTTCGACCCTTGTAGGGAAGCCATAGGTGAGACCAATCGGTAGCAAAGTACCCTTGTAGCTTACTGGACCAGTCTCTGCTTAACAAGAGACCGTAGGCTTCCGGGATGTCTATGACCACTATGTAAATGCACTGGTGGACTCTAGAGTTGAAAGATAGATAGATGATGACATTATTTAGCTCACCTATAGCGGGCACTTGCGATCAGTCAAGCTGAATAATCCTAGCATCAGTTTTCTCCCGGCGAATGTTTAAATTTTTGCAGACAGACAGGGGCATGACATTTGTGGATACGCTGGAGTCGACCAGGCAGTTATGAACGTTAAAGTTAAATATTTCAAAAGACATAAGAAATGGGGGAGTAGATCCCCTAGATTTTGCATTTACGGTGTTCACAATAGATTGAAGGCTTGCACTAGCTTGGGAAAATGTGTTGCTCACAAGTTTGGTTGTTGAGGTGTTGGTGAAGGCTTTGAGAATAAGCTCCCTTTGGTTGGTGATGCGAGCGAGCTCATAAAGGGAGATGTTGGCTCTAGTTTTCTTCATGTCCTCAACAATGTTGTAACCAGAGTCAGAGTGTGGAATAGTCTTGGCAGGGGTTTTGGGTGACCCTATCGGCATTTTTCTCTTTTGGTTTATTCGAGTGTTGCTAGGAGCGGACTTCTCAGGATTAGTAGCTTGATGCTCATTCCCTGGGGGTAAGATTTTCCTTAAGAAGGCCCTCTTCTTCTCTTCGAAGGACTATTCAAGAACTGTTCCTTTGCTTCTTAGGCCATAGTTTCGCATAGGTTTGTCTTTAGGATCATCAGCCACATTAATGTCGGTGATGGTATGGGTGCTCTCTCCACATATCACATCAAACGCAAGGACGGTAGATCATGGTTCTTCATCTGGTTGCAGGTTCTCTTCATTTTCTGAGACATCATCTTCACCTGCTTCCCCTAGAGTTTGATTGTATAAGAGCTGATTTACTACCGCAGTCATGCTTCCAATCCATTGGGGGCATGTCTTCTCAGAGTGGGCGGCCTGGTGGAAAGAAAAAAAATTATCTTTTCTGATTTCTTCCACATTAAGAATAGCATTTTTTTTTTATGGGGGCCGACTGACTATGGGGGCATTCTTTCTGAAAAAATTATTTTGCCTCTTGGTGCCAGTAGTGGGTTCAATGGCTTTTCTCTTTAGATAAGAGACTTCATTGGTTAATAATTTAAGGGAGTTTCCTAGACCTTCGAAGTCAAAAGTATCTTTATCCTTATCCCCGGGTTTTGAACGTGGAAGACTGGTTCTTTTTCGTGGCAGATTTATGGTCGTCTCAACCTTCATGGTCAATGACCCTTATGGAAAGCATGTCTTTTTCTATGGCAAGGGCAGTGGTGTAATTTGTTTTGAGGGTGGCCCTGGCCTCACGCTTTACGAATACAACAATGTCTCTAGGAAGAGCCTTTGTGTAGTAGTCTATAGTGATGGAGTCATCCAATGCCAAGTTGGGGGGGAATTTGTTCAATATGGTGGAAAAATGTTGATTAAAATCTCTGACCTTCTCTTTCTTTTGGCACTTGAGCGTACTCAACTCCGTGAGGAGCATGGAGGGGGTCTTGTCCTCTGAAAATTTCTGAAGGAAAGTGTGACAGAATTGATCCCATGAAGTTATGGAAGCACTTGGGAGAGACCGATACCAAGTGGCCACTTTGTTTTCAAAGGCATGGGGAAAAAGATGGTAGGAAACATCATCTATTTGGACTCTCATTATTTGCAGTGAAAGGTAGAGGTTGCTTAGGTGGTCTTCGACGAGTGTGCCTTTCTCAAGGTCAAACTTGGGAAGGTGTTTTTTCAGGGTGTATGGGCATGTCATGAAGGGGGCCCAGGAGATCTAATGGAGATTAGGCCATCCAAGCGAGCGATTGTACCTACCTGGCATGCTCTTGGTGCCTTATTTCTGATTCAGATTCACTTCCTGCACCCTACGTGGATGCTTCCCCTTCATGGTGGGAGTGCTCGTCTTGACGGCCCTCGCGGTTTGCCATATTTCTAAGGTTTCTCCAATTGTAGATGGGGGCTCTATTTTGGTTTTGATGGTGGTGGGCGGCATCATGATATTGGCCACGACATCTATTTCCCTGACCCCTATTCCCTTGGCGTCTATTTCCCTCACCCCCCCTGGTGGGCGGTGGACCTGGTTGTTGTTATTTTGGGTCCAGTCAGGCTGAGGGCTAGCATGGGTTTCATCCATGTCAGGATCATCCTCTTCTTCTCCTTGGGGCTCAATAATAGGTTCATTATTCTCAACTTCCATTTCGAGGTCTTCAACCATTAGATTTATCAACTGGGGCAGGGAATTTACAAGGGTACCATTGCCATTGAGGTTAGCTACAGGGGTCCTGGTATGGGTTAGAAAACTCATGACTGGAGTGGTTTGCAAATCTCTGATGAGGTTGTGGGAAATTAGGCGTAGAACTCTTAACTGATCCCTGGTAACCTCATAATAAGGAGCTTCCTCCCCTTGGGCATCTTCTAAAGGGGGAGGACCGGTGTCATCGTGTATGACCTCCCCTTGGGGAGTTTGTAATGGAATATTACTCGTGTGCTAGGAAGCTGCCATCAGCCCTCCTTCTAGAACCAATTCTGTTGACAGGAAAATATGTCTGGCCAACAGCAGGGGATCTTCATGGTAAAAAGTCCCAACTAGACTCTAAAACCATTTGCAATAGGGATCCTGTTTGGGTGTGGGTCCGACTACCGCTTAATTCTCTTTTCCTTGGGTCTCAATATGACTTCAATGCACCTGTGGACACATGCTTATTCAGATGATACAAGACATGTGATTGATGAATTAAATGAACATACAACACTATGCATAGAAAGCTTAATTATAAAGCATGGGGCCAAAGGAAATGATGTCAACAACATATCATTAGGGTCATGCTTGTACGCTATTCTAACCACATAAGAAACAATGCTTTATGGTAGAATACCCTTCACTTCCTTAAATGGTTTTGGTGAAAATATAAATGTCAGTAAACAAAGTTATTAACATTCATTGAGAAAGTGAAAAAACTTAGCACCATTAACACATATTTAGAAAACTATAATGCATAGATGATGTAATTGGAGACACAGTTTCATTAATCAAAATATGTTAGAAACTGAAAATAGAACACTCATAGTGTTCACACATTGACCAACATTAGATCTAAAAATGGAGTTAACACATGCTTGTATTCATACTCAAAATGTGTAGTCCTTCTATAAAATACTCTATATCTCTTCAATTCCCCAAAAACAAGTCCTTACAATCTTCCTGAAGGAAGTTTTTATAGGCCAAAACTTGCCCTTTGGGCTTCCCGAATTTTTGCCTTCCTAATCGTTGGGCTGACTTGCGACCTAAATGGAGGATGCGAACTGCGACTCAGTTGAGCAGTGCGACCTGCGACCCCGTTGAAAAAGGCGACCTGTGACCCCGTTGGATAGAGCGACCTACGACCCAGTTGAACAGTGCGACCTACGATCTCCTGCAATTTGATCATGGGAGTGTGCGTGTGATTGCAAGGTCAGGGGCATCAACTTGTTGCTTCTTGAGAAAATTCTGCCATGCGCGATAATCTGCAGCGACTGGGGATATTAGAGGAACTTCTTCCCTTAACCGGTGCAGGCACTCTAAGGCATTTGGAATCAGATTCTATCTCTTGAGTGTGACATGGTTGGCTAAAGAGGCCAGTTTAGTGTAGATCCAAACTAGCGTAATGACGAATTTAACCAAGTTCTCTTGCAATGCGGCAAGATCAGGAGTAGGAACGGCTTGTCTGATAGGTTGTAGAAATGCTTGAATCTCCTGATCTACCTGTCCCAACGTATTTTCCTCACTCAGTGCACCCAGAGATGGAATGTCGTGCAGTTCATGCATTGAGTCGATGCCACTGATCAAATGCTCATATGTGGTCATTACCTTTTCTAGGTCTTTGGATAACTTTTCCTCGGATTGCATTTTGATACGGATTTGGACCTTGGCATCCTGGGTGTGAATCTGGTCTTTCTTGGGCAAGTTTTCTGGAGCCTGTGGGTACCGGCCTATCCATTCTATCATTCTATCCAAAGCGGTGGAGGCTTATTTCAGTTGCTCGCTCCTCTGTTTTGTCTCTACTTGGGCTCTTAGTAGGGGGGAAACTGTTTGTTTTATAGTGAACATCTCCCCGTAAACCTGCCTCATGGTGACCTCCAGTGTCACCAAATATCTTTGGATGGTGAGAAGCACTTCGTTAATAGGAGTATTTCTGTCTTGAAGCTATTGGATTTCCTCCCTTAATGCTATCTTTTATTTCTCCGCCCTTGCTTCCCTTTGTTCAGAGTCCTATAACCTATTTTGTAGGGAAAGGATCTCTCTACTCATTCGACTCACATTTTCTTCTATGGCTACAGAAAACTTAGCGTCGGGCGATGTTATCATCATTGGGTTGGTCCTAGTGTCTAGGACTATATATTTCTCTACCGTGGCTGTGAGTGAGGCGAAAGGGTTCCGTGCTAGACATCTCCTTTTTTCCTGTTGGATTTTGAAAGTGAACTGATCAAAAGTGAGCCTTGTAAGTTTAAACACCTCCTCTTCCTGTCCTTCAGAGGAGCCCGACTCTGAGAGTGTGAAACGTGTATTAATTACAGGTACTTCGATGGGCTACAACTCAGTTTGTAATTTTGTGACTGGAGGAGATGTCTCGATGTCCTTTGATCTTTGATCCTCCTCTTCTTTTCTTTTCCGTTCTTCCTCCTCTTTCTGAAGCCGCTCCGCCTCTGCTTTTTCCTGTTCTTCTTTCTACCTGTTCTCTGCTTTTGCTTCTGCTTCTTGTTCTTCCTATCTCTTGCGTTTGGCCTCCACCTGATCTAATTCCCTTTAGAGCTGCCATTCCGCCTCCGCCTTTGCTTCCTGTTCTTCCTTTATTTTGCAGGCATCCTCTTCCTGTTTCTTTGTTTGTTCTGCTTTTGGGTTCTTTCTATGCTTATCTTCATCTTATTTTGCCTTCTTTTTAGCTTCCAGATGAGCTTTTGCTTCTTGTTCTTTCTTTTGGGCGTTAGTGTTGTCACCCATGCTAGTTTGAGGCTTCTTGGCCTGGGAAGAAGAGGCGCCTCCCAGCTCGCGGGCTCTTTCTTCCAAAGTATGATTATCGGGGTCTTCCTGATTGGACCATGCTCCCGGGGCAAGTTCCCTATCTTGGTTATACCAATTCCTTTTCTCATCTTCATATGGGCGTTCAGTATGCTAGTAGCTCCATTTGAACTTGGCCCGTTTGCAGTGGTCAGGGACTATCCTCTTAGGATTGTACGTCCGACGATCCAAAGGCCCTAGGTAGAAACCTTTCATTTGTTCTAATTCTGCCTCTACCTCCATGAAATCCTTAACCGTGTAGGCACCAATGGTGAGCGGCAGTGTAGGCCATGGCTTTTTCTTACATTTAGTCAGGACATTGGAGAGACCCGAAGTCATCTGATAACATACTTCTTGAAGAAGCATCTTATCCGTAATGAATCGGGGCATAGCATGGGAAGTCTTGAATGAACCAAAGACTCGAATAAAAGTATAATCTACGAGTGAGAACCAATGGGCCACCTTGACTAATGTCTCCATGGCTTGCCAGGACATGCATGGGGTATCTTGACCGAACAATTTCCTGTAGAGCGCAAGGATGAAACATTGCGATATTGACTCTATATCCTGCTTGTACTTGGAGTCCCATAATACCTACATTTCTATGTGAACTGGGCGCTCCTACTGTGGGTCCTAGTTGTGCGCCAATCCCTAAAAGTGGCACCGGGAACAAACAACATCCAATAGGTATGAAGCCATGTAAAATTCAAAAGAATATCCCTCCTCTGGTGCTAGTGCCGCAAATATGTTTGTCTTGAGAGACACCATTAGAATGCTGGCCCAATTGAAATGAGTTCCATACAGAGTGACATAGTTCATCAGGGATACCCAAGTTCCACTGAAAGTGGTGGCATCGGGACGACCATATATCCTACAAAGCATAGCTTCCACCAGCTTATATACCTTTCTGAGGCCCGCCACTGGATACTCCTGATCCTTCTTGACCTTGAAGTTTTCGGGTTCCTCCCACCACCCCCTTAGGGTATCTGCTATGGCGACTGCATGGCTGGTGGCCCATTCTTCTATGGAAGTTTGTTCTCGTTCTAGCAGCTCATAATAAAACTCAACATCTGAGCCCTTTAGAGTTGCAAAACCTTTACCCTCATAGTCTTGAATTACCCACTTTTTGGGGTCGATATTCTGTATGATCCATTCAATGACTTTTGCACATGGGAATATAGCAGTGTGGGAACCTACATAGTGAAGCTTCAACCTTTTAACTTGTACGTATATCTGTCGGTTGGGGAGGTCCTCTAGGAATTCTGGTTGTACGAATTCCTGGTAGACTTGATACGAACTCATGCAATCTCCTTTGGAAAATGTACATGCAATATCCCTATAGATCGAGGGAGGAGACATTGGTATTTCCATATGTGTGTCTTCTATCTCTAGGCTCTTGTTTTTCTTGCGAACTGCAGGAGGTCCCATGTCACTTAAGTCTAAAGAGATGGAGACACAATATAATTCTACTTCGAACTCACCTGGCATGTTGATAAAATAATCCTAGGATAAGACAGATGCCATAATAATAACAGCCTAGGTACAACTTATTAACTTTTCCCAACTGAAACCCACGAAAGGGCGAATTAGCGACTTGCGACTGGGTTGCTGAGTCGCTAGGGTCGCGAGGTTTAAACTTTCAGAAGGTAGCGACCCTGTGCCTAGCATTAGGGGAATTTTGAGGTTGAAAATGGGCCTCCTAAGGAAATTATAAAATAATAGTGGAAATAATAAAGTAATATTTGAAAAAAGAAAAAAACTACTTTTTCAACTCGTATTTTCAACTTATCTCCCAAATTTTTAACTCAAATTTCGAACTGGAGTACTCATTGGATGAAAAATTTAATTCCACATCCAAGGATTACCCATGTTGCATACTTTATATGGACCGTACTACATGAAAAATGAGAAATACATGAAAAATATGATTGCAATCACGTTTTTTCATGTATTTCTCATTTTTTGCAAAGCAGGGTCCATCAAAAGTATGCAACATGGGTACTCCTTGGATGAGAAATTAAATTTTGTATTCAATGAGTACTCCCACTCGAAATTTGAGTAAACATATTAGGAGATAAGTTGAAAATACGAGTTGAAAAAGTAGTGTTATTATTTTATTATCTTTTAATCTTTTTACCCTTTTACTTAAAAAATGGTGAATCATCCCCCATGGTTGACATCATCATCTTGAATCCTATTTGTTCTTCTAAAGTTTATTTTGGTTGTACATTTTTCTTCGGAGGCCCCTTTTAGACCTCAAAATTCCCCTAATGGCGACCCTGCGACAAGGTCGCGAGGTCGCTGGGTCGTAAAGGTTTGACAATTCAAAAGAGTGCGATCCTACTACTTGGCGACTGGGTCGCTGGGTCGCAAGGGTCACAAACATTGATTTTGAGTGAATCTGTGACTTCGCAACTCAGCAACCGGGGTCGCTGGGTCGCAAGGGTCGGGGTCACATTAGTTCTGGCTGGGAGATTTAAAGGCGACGTGGTCCTTTGCCTCATTGTAATAAATTTATTTTTAACTTAAACAATACAAGGAATAAGTGAGCAACCCAAAACATGGAGGTGAAGTGGTTCTAGGAGAAAAACAAACACAAGGGAGGCTGGGTGACTTCTAATTACAAAACTGTGCAAGAAGGAGTAGTGTTTGGTTAATTTGGGCATGTCAAGCTCTAAAGGATCAGAAAAGAGGAATGGTGGGTGGCTTAAAAAGGGCTAAGGTAAAGGGAACAGGGTAAAAAAAGGAAAAAACGGAAACATTAGGAGGAAACGACAACTTAGCTGAGAAAATCATGCTCCAGTTGGTCTGTCAGAAGCGTCTTTTCACTCTCCGTCACGCGAAAAAAATGCGACCTAGCGACCCTCCTATTTATAAAAGGGTCGCGCGTGCGAGAAATTAATGAGGTCACTAGGTTACAAATGTCCCGTGCTTACGAGAGGCGCGACCTCGCGACCTTGCGACCTGGCGACCTGGAGGGTTGTTGGGTCGCAAGGTTGCTAGGTCGCGATTTTGAAATTTGAAAGGGATTTGCGACTTGGCGACCTAGCAGCCTGATAGGTCGTAGGGTTGCTAGGTCACAAATTTGAAAAAACCTATCTTGCTACTCAGCGACCCTTAACTTTTCCTGAAAAAGATTTAAACTACAGATATTGACTTAGCCTTTTCGATGCTCAGGGGCTCAAAAAATTTAAGAGGGTGAATTTTTGGAGGGTGTTGTAGAGGCTACAACAAGCTGTTAGATGAAAAGTGGATGGGAGGTTGCTTGGAACAACACCTTTGTCTATTGCAGATTTAGTATCTTTACACAGGAGGTTCGATTGGTATGATTTAAGCGATCACACATCAAGTGCAGTAAGTGAAATATGAACAAGATATATAAATCTTATAGTTAAGAAATTCCTATCAACTTCATCTTCTGGAAATTCAAAACAAAGATGTAAAAAATGATTAAGAAAATGGTGTAGAGATTCATCAGGTGATTTTCGCAATTCTAAAATTCTATCACAGAGAATTTTATAACCAAATTCATCAAAAGCATGAAATATCTATGTGATAATCTATTCGAAAGAGTGGATAGAGGCGTCAGTCAATGTGTAACACCATTTACTTATGCTCCCTTCAAACGTGAGAAAGAAAAACCAAAAACCTAAATCCTCAAGTAGGATGTTGCGCTTTGTGCAAAACTAAAGAAAAAAATTTATATGCTCAACGATGATTGTTTCACCTTTTCCATTAATTTTTTTATGCGACATGTCATTGATGATATCCTTCGTAACTTGAAAATTGATTTTTCTGGAAAAACATGTCAGGCATATGATTTGGGAAGAATTCATAAAAGAGAGTGCATAAATTCAAAACAAACTTCAAGGGCTCAGCCTGTCACTTGGACCTCCTTCTAGTGCCAAAAATGTGGATGGTTTTGGACCCACCAATATTAGGCGATCTCCCCGATATGAAGTCACAACTATAATTCACACTGTTTGGAGTATAAGTCTCAACAATGGGGTGTTTAATGATATGTCTTGGATTGCAAAACACATAGAGCTGTGTACAAAAATTTTTGTTAAAGAAAGTGTGTGACCATGCAGAAAGTCAATATGATGCATGAGCAGTTCTAATAGAAAAAGGGGGGAATTAACTGAGATCCTTAGAATCATGTAATAATACACATCTCAAAAGGAACAAACAAGTTGAAAACACATCACACAAACTAATAATCAGAATAGTCCACAAGTTAAAGGTGATGTATTAAAATGTGAGCACAGATTCAACAAGATTTGTGAAAATGCGAATGAAATAGTTCATAAGCATATGCTTAAGTTAAACAACATACATCACAAACATAACCAAAATAGTCCAACTATATTTAAAATATATGCATGAATAGGTGTCGACTCTAATTATATTATAAGTGAAAGTTCCATTAATACATCCAACATGACGAACCACTTGCCCCAATAGTGGGATGTGAAGTCAAAAACTCCTGCTTCTCCCAAAGAAGTATACTCCCTCTACACTACAGAGAGAACAAGGCTAACACAAAACTCCCAAGCCTTCTCTAAGCCTAAGCCTAGCCAAAATGTTGGCTCCCAAAATCCCTTTACAAGAGTTATGAGGATGTATTTATAACAAAATTACTATTAAAAGTGCCCATGAAATTTTCATATAATTTCCATGTCATAATATGTAAACCAATAAAAATAAGTTAAATTTAAAAATAGGTACATGTAAATATTTTGGAGAGAAAAAAAGGAAAACTATTTTTTTAATTGTATTTTTGGCTTATCTAATGATGTGTTTACTCAAATTTCAAGTGTAGACACTCTTTGGATGTGGAATTAAACTACACATCCAACTAGTACCCATTATGAATACTTTTGAGAAGATTCACATTGATAAAAAAATGAATATATATTAAAAAAAGCGTGTTGAACACAGTTTTTAATGTATCTTCGTTTTTTATCAATGCGGGTCTTCTCAAAAGTATGCATAATGGATAATTTTTGGATGTGGAATTTAATTATGCATCCAACAAGTGTCTAAACTTGAAATTTGAGTAAATCAATAAAGAGATAAGCCAAAAATACAATTAAAAAAGTAGTTTTTTTCTTTTCCCTCCAAAATTCATAACTCTTATTTTATTATTTTAACTATTGTTTTATTATTTTTCCTTAGGAGGCCACTTTCAAGCTATAATTTCCTCTAATGGGGGGGGGGGGGGCGTGACTCTTGGCATGCCCCCTTTGTGACTCTTGTACTCCCCTCATGACTCTTCACATTACATATGAATCTTTACATTCCATAATGGACACATAGAATTTCTCTCATATAATAATTACAAATAATATTAGAATTTCCATTTGTACCCACACAAGACAAAATAGGGTAGTGACAAATTTACAGCCTAACAAGACAAAATACTATAATGCTAGTGTTGGGGTGAACTCAAGTTGGGGATATTGAACTTGGTGTCTCTCAGTCACGTACTCATACCAAGCTTTGAACTCTGCTATCGTCTCCCTAAACTGTGAGATAGTGTTAGTATGTAAGAAAACTCTTGCCTCCAACACATCTGAGTATAATCTCCTGGGACTGATACTCACTTCTTCTTCAATCAGGTGTAACATCATTTTTATTTGAATAGAGCCACCAATGCAGGTATGAAAATTTTGTCTGTTGATCTCCATGTTCTCTTGGGTGGCCATCTGCTCCAACTGCTTCAGGTACTGATCAATCTATTCCTGAACTTACTCTTTGTGTTTAGCCTCAGTGAGTGTAACAATTGATGGGATCCAGTGGGTTCTCAACATGAAATCCAAGTTGTTGTGTAATATCCATCCATATGTGGCATGAATGCTTCCGATGAATGGCGCTTGTTACTTGTTGTTATATATTAGCATCTGAACTCTGGCTTTCTATAACTCTACTTGTGGCTTCATCTTCTTTACCAATGTAAGAGGCACAACGTTGGATCACATTGTCCACTCATGCATGACAGTGATGGTGGTTAGTATATTCATGAGGATCCTGACAAAATCTTTGCTATGTCGTAGCAAGTCATTCAGGTGGAAAACTACCTTATGTAAGGTTATCGACTCCTCATAAAGATCTAGCATAGTGTCTCCAAGTGTGGATACTTCAGAAAGTATCATTGTTGTTATGTATTTGTGGTAGCCTTGTGCAGACGGTGCATTCTTCGCTACTGCACGAAGTTGTTAATTCTCTTGCCGAATTTCCTGTATGTTTTGCGCTAACTACTTATTATCGATCACCAAGAACTAGGTGTTAGATCTGACTTCTCCTTCAAAGGCCCAACTGGCATCAACAATGGCATTTGGATTCCTGTTGGTGTTTTCCACGATCACCCTTTCTCTCATGAATGTGGGTGATGCATGATAATTCAAGAAATTCTTTCTTTGCGCTTGTATAAACTTACTCTACACCTCATCAAATGATAGATTGTGTACATCCATGACCAGATCTTCATCCAGGAGAATCACCTCCCCTTCCTCACTCGGTGCTTGCTCTGCAGCTAGAGGTGGTGGAGTTGGAATGGTGGACCAAGGTTCACTGGGCATAGGGTCCACATATTTATTTAGTGACTCAAGTCCCACTTACATTTCCATGATTTGAATCAACTTTTCAAGCTCTTGATCAAACTCCTATTCATGCATCTATTTTGTCACTCCTTCTATTACCAACTGATCCCGTACATCTTCTTCAACATGTATAAGTGTTGCCTTTGCTACTATGGCACCTTGCATTTGTTCCTCTTATTTCTTCTTTCTCTCCTTTTTCTCTATTATTCTAAGCTCCTCTTCTTCCTTCAACTCTTATTCTACTCTCTGCACTCTTTTCACTTCTTCCTTGAAGGATTTCCTCTTTCTCTTTCTACACACTTCTCTTTACTGTATTTGTTCCCTATTTGCTTCGATTTCCAAAGCCAATTTCTTAGTGAGAGGATATTCTTTCATTTTCCATCTTTCTTCCTCTTTCGTATGTTCTACTAGCTTCCTCCTTCCTATCTCATGCGTCTAAACATTTCCTGTTGCTGGTGCTTCTTCTAGAATTGTTGCCACCTGTGAAACAAATTGAGAAGTCCCAGTTGTACTAACAAAATCACGAGGTAGGGATGAGTTATAATATTTATTCCATGGTTCATCCTCCGGCCACTAATATATCTCGCTGACAAAGTTGAAGTACACTCTCACACAATTCTCTTTGCAAATTCCCATCGGAACATACATATTGTAACTCTTTGTGCCATACTCGTATTTGACCATGTCTTTGGTTTCGTCATCTATGACCTTGAGATTCTTAATATTGTATAATCTGACCTGCAAAGGAAGAGATTTATATGGTGCCTTCTTCGTCCTATTCACTGCTACTAGCAAGCATGTGGAGAGGTGATAAGCTATCTATTGCATCAAAAATTGTCAGTGGAATATCTCAGAAAAGGTGTGCCGACTTCTGCTCGCCGAATACCCTGATCAATGTGCCATCCAGTAAGGCGAACTAATCAATGATCTCTGATATCAACTCCATTGCTGCTCAGGACATGCAAGGTGGGTCCTCCTGAAAGATGAGCTTGTAGAGTAGGATGATGAAGTGATGAGTAAGTTTCTCCATGACAATGTTTCTTGGTGTCCATGTCTAGTTCATGACATGGAACTAGTTCTTCCCATAGATTACATCCAGTAAGTATGCAAACATGTAGAAGCATGCTTTCTCACCCTTAAGTGTATTGCAAGCTTTTGTCACTTGGAATCATAGTCGATATGCTAATAGGCCTTACTATTTGAACAAATTCCCCTCGTTCACTATCTGGTTCAACAAGACAACCCACTCTTGAGGAAATATCTCTGTGTCTAATTTTCCATATATTCTACATGATAGTATGACAAAAAGATGATAGGATTTCCTAAGTGCTCTTGTCTTGTACATATGGATAGTTGTCTATCTAGACTTGGTTTTCTCCTTCACCCTACCCTCGATAATATATCTCATGTTTATGTCACTGTGACTAGCATAGAACAATGAGTACTTGTTCTTCACTGGCCTAGGAAGATGATACATTTGTTTGAAATCTACTGCCAGGAATGTAGCAAGATTCTACCCACATGTGTTGTTCAATGTGATGGTTTCAACATCGATGTTTTTGATAACCCAACTGATTACATCCGCACATGAGAAGGCTCGATACTTGCATGAAACCTTGTAAATCCCTAACTGAATGATTTTGATATACACCTACTAGTCCTCTAAGTCTTCCTGAAAGTCCTTTGTGAAATAATCTTTTATCTGCTACCATGTCTGTTTAAATCCCTTCTCTATGAACAACTGAGTGTCCGAGTAAACTGGCCTATTAATCAGAACTTGCTCAACTACTTCCCTAGTACTTCTTTCAATGGTTCCCTTTGAGAAAAATCTCTTTGATTCCATTGTGAAAGTGATTGCTAGAGAGACTAAACAAATGTTGTACTTGTGGGACAGAAAAGACATTAATGACAAAAAAATGTCAACTATAAGAAAAACAACTTTCAAGACATGTTCATGCAGAACACTGAGAAACTAAAAGGAAGGATTGCACAATTTTTTGGGTCGGAAGAGGGTATGAATAGCTGGGGAAAATATGCAATCTGCAGTCCCAATAGATAGTGTCAAAGTCTGGGAAGTGAGCTGGGAGAGACTGCCCATTGTGCAGTCTCAGTGGCCAAGGTTGTTGGATGAGGCCTAGCACTACAAAATGCATAGTAAGGCCATGTAATACTGTGCATTGTGTAGTTCTATAAGCCAATATTGAATCTTGAGCTCCTAGATTGTGCAATTCCCAGTGGGGCAAAGTGAATTATGGCCAAGGGAAAGGTAAATTTTCCCAAGGGAAGTGTGAAAAATGATCAGATATGAGACATGGTGAAGGCATGAGTGTATATATCACTAAGTGGGGATGAAAAAAATTAAATCTCCTGAAAAATATAAACACATGAGAAATGAATGAGATCGGTGAGGAGAGTAGCCGCAATGGTGACCATCGATGCAAAATGAAAAAATCGATGCAACACTTGAGAAAGGAAAAAGGAAACCTAAAACAACACTTCTATAGGCCAAATCATGTTAAAACTCCATCATGAATGCAAAGAAACAATAAAAAAAACACTCATGCAACCTAGACGAAAAAAAGCAACTCAAAGTGTTAAGTGAAAAACTCACTCGAAAAAGTGAAGAAGATCGCACTAAAGGTTCCTTGATCTCCTTAGGAATTATAGATTTCCAAAATTGAATGTAAGAATGACCTTTAGGGGCATCGATTAAATAGATTTGAGAAATTTGGTTTTATGACGTGCATGCCACAAATCAAGGGAAAAGTGACACTTGGGGATAGTTTCCAAAAATAGAAAGTGTGTTTCCTTTTTGTTACTAAAAATAGATCCCTATATTTTAGGAATAATTTTTTTTGTTTTTTTTATTTTCTGGGAAAAATTTCCATGCGCATCACTGGGAAGGATTACATAGTTTCGGGGAACTGAAAACTCCCAACTTAGTGCACTACGCAGTTTCTGAGCTCAATGAGAGATTGTGTATTTTATGATCTTAGTGATGGGATTCCTATCATGACTGCACAGTTCCTGAGTTTACGATTGGGATTCCAGTCATGACTATGACATTATGATAAAAAAAGACAAGATTGGATTCAAGAATAGCGCAGTTTTTGGAGGCAAGCCGAGAACTGTTGTGCAAGACTAAGACAAGAGGTCAACTTGTGACTTAAAAAAATTTATAAGTTGAAAATAAAGTAAACACAAGAAAAAATAAAAGATAAACAATAGTCAAAGAACAGATACCTAATAGTAGTGCAAGGTAAGTTTCTGTGAAAGGATGTTAGCTTCCAAAATCTAAGCAATGGAAACATTTTTGAGGGTGGTTATAGTCGCTACAATAGTTGGATACTCAAAAGTTTACAGAGAAGCATAGAAATTGGCATGAAACATGAGCCCATTATAAAACCATGTGTGTTAATTCCCATAGCCACTTTAAAAAAAAATTGAACTATTTTACTTGGTAGCGTTGAATTTGGCACATTCATCAGAAAAATTGCATGTCAATTCCAATTCTCCATTCTTGTGGAGTGTAAAGTGTTATCACTATAAAAAATATTTGAAACTTGGTTAGTTACATTTTTTCCTAAGTCCTAGTGTTAGATAGGGTTAGAGTCATCTTGATATTTTTCAAGGTCTAGATCATGGTTAAAGGTCTCATACCATCATTAAACATTGTTTATTAACCTCACTTGACTCTTCATAAGTCTCATGTCACGTTTTAAAACCCATTTGTAAAGTTTGTTTCGAAAATTTGATTGAATAACCCCAGAAACTACGTTTTTGTAGTGCGACTAGTGTAAAAAGTCTATTTTGTGCTACGAAAACACTAGTGAATTCGTAGCGCAAAAACCAGAATTTGCATGCCATGCGCTACGAAATTGGGAATTCATAGATTTGTCTCTGAGCTGTCACATCTGTCAAATACAGTTAAATTTGCCATCATTGTGTGTCTTTCATGAGTTGTCCTCCATGCAAGCAACCATTCTTTGTCATCATTAGAGGTCATTTATCATAAATTAGAGGTCAGTCATTATTGTTCCTTTCAAATTTCAAACAGTTAGCCATTTTCATTTGTCTCATGCAAGAAACACTGCATGCATTCTTAAGTGTTGAAAGAAAGAATTCGTGGTGAGATTCCTAGTTATCAAGCAAGGCTGTATTTCTTATCAAGCGAGGTTGTGTTGTCTCATTGCTAATTGAGACAGAGGTTATATTTCAAGCGAGGCAGAACTGATTCAAATTCAGGTTATATTATCCATTACTGTGAAACCTGAGTTCTTATCAAGCAAGGCTATTAACTTTTCAAGCGAGGCAGAATTGAATAAAATCAAGCGAGGCTATTCCATTCAAATATAGGTTATACCAGTGTTTTCAAAGCTTGCTAATTTAAGTGAGTTTGATATTGATTTGTGTGGAAACAAAATTGTCATCAAGTGAGGCAGAGTTCTTATCAAGCGAGGCTAAATTCGATTCCTGAGTGAAACAGTCTATTCAACAGGAGACTCAGATTGTTAATTTGCTGAAGACACAAGGTTTTTAGAAGGGTTTATTGCATATTTATGAAGATATAGGTTTCAAGAGGAAAATGGCTGAGGAGAGAATAAGCCATAGGTCTGGTCATTTCTTAAGGACTGAACCTAAAGGTGTTTAAGCCCTTACAAAAGATAAGTCTGTCGAAGCAGCTTTTAAGAAATTTAGATGTTGTAGGTTTTCTGAAAAACTTCAAGGAGGGCACACTTAAGTTACCAAGGAGTTTTCCATAAATTTCACAGGATCAAATTCAAATATTGGGTTCCTAAATGTACCAATTTCCCCTGAAGTAATATTTGCCATAACAGAGATCCCAAGAGGTGAAGACAGGTGGTTTGAAAATTTCAAATTTGATATGACACCATGCAAGGTCTTTTTGAAACCAGAGTTTTCAGAGGTTGACTTGAACAAGGTTGTGCCAAGGAGTTATGTCAGAGACACATTTGCCAATATGCTCTACAATATTCAGAGATACTTCACTTGTGAGGGTCGATATCATAAGGTATACACCTACCATTTTAAACTCTTGCTTCATTTCAAAGGGATGATATCATTAGATTTACCTTTTTATCTCTTTAGAAGCTTGGCTAAGATGTCTGATAAGGTACAAATGAAAGTTGAATCATGTGAAATTTCTTTATTTCACCATGGCTTAGTCAAACTGATAGTCTTACATGAGCTACAAAAGGAAAATAGAGATTGGGCAGAATTCCTCTTTTTGAGTAGACTTGGAATAGAAGGAACAACTGCCAGCCCACAAGCTAAAACCCCATCAAAGATTGATGGTCCTATGGAAAAAAAGTCTAAAATATTTTTTAAACTTAAACCTAGGAAACAAGTGAAAGAACCAATGACATCATTGAATATCCAAGAGACTCCTAGGTCTATACAGAAGAAGAAAACCCTGGTTGAGGAAACAATTTTAGAACAGTCAACTAGCAAAGCAAATCCAAAGAAATTGACTAAAATTTAGAGGTTAAAAGAAAAGGGTAAGGATGTAGTTGCAAAGGAGACAAGAGGCAATTTGAATGCCATACTTCAGGTTATCGACATAGAGGAATCTCCCCTAGTGCAAGAAGACTTCATCAAATTAGATACAGGTGCCAACAAATTGAAAAAATTGAAGACATATAAAAAGTTAGAATTTGAAGAAGAGGTGGCAGAGTTTATTTTTAAACTCAGAAGACCCTCAACGAGGCAATCTAAGAAGATGAAATAGTCAGATTTGGTGATAGAGAAAACAGGGGAAGAAATTGCTACTGTTTTTGAAGAAACTACAAATGCATCATTTGCAATGCCTAAAGAAGATAGAAACAGGGTCTTCAAGGTTCAAAAGGAAAAAAGTAGCTATGAAGAGGTAAAGAATAAACTCAGGCTTGCAAATAATGAAATTGAGAAATTGAAGAAAAGAGAAAGAATATATGTTGAAGAGAAGGTCAAGTTTGAAAGGATGAAAGGGTTGTGGGAGCTTGAGAAAAATCCAAATCCTGAACTTATTGACAGTCAAGCTCAGTTTTTCATCTGGACACTACCTTCAATCAAGGAAGCCAAGTTCATTAGGATGGTTAACATAAAACTGAGGGCTAATAACAGAAGGCTCAAGAGGAGAATTAAAGATTTATAGATATAGTTAAATTAGTTTAGAGATGAGCTATAGCCTAAACAGTAAGTTTCATCTTTGAAATAAACTTTGAAGGTTATATAGTAATGCTCCATTTTTGAATCTACTCAAGGTTGATGTTTATTGTTATAAGAATGGATCTACACCTGAAGACTAAGTTTTAAAGGTTTCTGACTTGAAATTTTGAGGAAAAAACTGAGAAAGATGAAGACTGAGCAGTGTCGTAGTGCTCTACGAAACTGCTGAAGCAGACTCAGCACCTAAAGACTAATTTTTAAAGGTTTCTGACTTGAAATTTTTAGGAAAAAACTGAGAAAGATGAAGACTCAGCGGTTTCGTAGCGCGCTACGAAACCGCTATAGGATGCAGTTTTCTGAATTTTTGTAAATTTCAAAGAAGAAATGGTTCAGTTTTGAAGCCTTGATGTTGATGGGAGATATATATTGAATATAAATGAAGATTCAAAGGGTTTTTGCACATTTAATTGGATTCTAAAGCATATTTTTCAAAATAAAGGTCTGCGCTATGAAAACACAGACAGTTTCATAGCGCAGCATTATGGAAGTTTCCACATCATTTTTCAAAGGTTGACATATACACAGATGGAAGGTCAAATCTCTGTGAAGACTTTAAGACATTTGGCACATGTTTTGAGTTCAAATTATGTAGAAAATGGTTCGAATTGGTATTAATGAAGCACTCAGCTACTATACAGGAAGCACTATCCTATTTTACAGGGACAGATAAGGAAGAGATAAAGGGGGTCTAACAGCAAGAAGATAGACATGATCATGGTCAAAGACTAGAAGATGCTACTGTCAAGTGTTATTATAAGTATTTATATAAGTTTGTTATGTTTTAATAAATGATGTTTTAGTCCTAATTGTATTAGGAGTCTAAACAGACAGTTTAACTGTCAGTTGTAAATGTAGTTTGTTTTATGAAAAGTGTCAGGTGTCAAATTTCGAATTCTCCTCAAAGGATTGGAGATAATTCTAAGATGTAATGAATACTCTATAAAAGTGAGGAAATCGAATATCATAGGGCTGGAATTTTGCTAGAACAAGTGTACTGTTTGGCATTATTTGCAACTTTGTTTTTATCTTAATACAGTGGTATCAATTTGTTACTCAGGATTCAGAAAAGGCTATGGATGATTGATGTTGTTATGTTTATCCTTTATCTTTTACTTGCATTGGCATGAGTGTATGTTACTTAGAACTCACTATGAAGGTGCTCTAACTTCCTTCATATATTCATGGACTATGTGACCTACTGTTTTATTGTTTTAGAGATGCAGCTAAGCCTTAATATGCCCTGACTTCCATATGAATTTGATATCCATGTTTAATAAAAACATAAAGTGACCCCATAAGCCCAATGGATGCTTTTTTATTGTAGTACAACCAATTACTAAATTTAATCCATTCACTCATAGAGTTAGCCATCTGACTTTTATTTGAAAATCATAAAAACTTTGAGAGAGCCCTCTCAGGCTGAGGAGGCTAAGTCTCAGCTAAAATCTTGGTTTGAGATAGTTGCTCAGGGTCTCCTTGATTAGTAACCTATCAGGGCCTAATTTTGAGATAACATTTTGGTGCATCTATCGGGATTCTGAAAATTATTCATTCCGGAATTCAAGAAGCTAAACTTCTAAAGGTAGCAGGAGCTCAGAAATTTTTTCGAGGCTGCAATCTGCCTTGGTGAATCCATATATTTTTCAAAGTTTAAAGGTGGATTCAAGAAGGAGATACACATGGAGCAATCCTGATCCTAATCCACCTACCGCTGTGGACAATCCAAACACAATTTCAAAAGGTCAAAGAATTTGAGAAATATCAGGTACTCCATCTCATTCGAAATCTTTGTCCTATGAATTATTGATAAGTCCTAAAGATAAGAAAGTTGATGACAAGATTCATGAAGTGATTTTTAGATCAAAAAGTGAAAAAGAACTCATTGACATTATCCTAGACTTACAAAAAAGAGGAATTGACACTTCATACTTAGTTACACAAGAAGACAAGGAAGAATTTTGGGAAGCTATTACCTTTAAATTAGAGTTAGAAAAAGAGTCTTTAGATAAACTCAAAGAAATTGATCCTTTTTAAGTCTTGTTGAATTCCAAAGCTGGTTTACCCCTTCCAAATTGGAGCTCTATTGTCAGCAGCCTACAAAAACCAAGCAGTCCCCCTCATATCCGTTCTTCATCTTCTTTTGTTGTCCCTCCTCAAAATACTATTCATCCTCCAGTCATGGCTGCCCCTGCTAGGTATGCACCTCTTGTACTTCCTGTTGTTTTGCATGACCTTCCTAGTAAATATGCTCCTAGGATTCCTACTTGGGGAAGTGATGAAGATATTAATACAGAAGAACATGTAGATAAATTCAATGATTTTACTGATAGAGAAGAAGTGCATGATGAATATGTGAAGTTAATACTGTTTGCACAGAGTTTTATTGGTGAAGTCAGAAAATGGTTTAAAGCTCTTACACCGGGCAGCATTAGAACTTGGAATGATTTTGAAAACAAATTTCTTAGAAAATGGGGTAATAGAAAAAATCTAGTCCAAGCACTCACTGAATACAACAACCTTAGAAGAGCAGTAGATGAATCTGTCCAAAAATTTTCAAAAATATTCAATAAATTTTTTGACTCAATTCCAGCCCATTTGAAACCTCCTGAAGCCTTCGCACAAATGAGGTATGCTGAAGCATTTGACTATGAATTTTCTATCTTGTTGAGGGAGAGAGAGTTACCTATACTTTCTGAAATGAAAAATGATGCAGTTAAGGTAGAGGTAAACATGATAGCTGCAAAAAAGTCAAAAATGGGAAAAAATAAATTGAAAGAAGAGGAGAAACCTTCCACTTCAACTTCTAAAGACAAATTTGATTCAATGATGAAAACCATGGATAAGTTGATGGATAGGTTAGCTCTTGGTAACACTTCAGCTCCTCCCATGCAACATGAACCTCAATTCAGAAATCCACAATTTAGGAGACCTCAAAATCAGCAAAGGCCAAGAGAGAATAGAAATCAGAAGCTGACCCTTCAGTGAGACCTCCTTTTCAGCAAAACTTGGTAGATGATGAAGATGAGCCTGATATTCCTGAAGATTCTATCCATTGTCTTGATGAAGAAATGTCAGGAATTTTCTTGACTAAAGAAGAGCATGATGAGTCAAATTTGGCTAATCAGGGAGAAGAACCATCAGATTATTTTAAAGGGTATCAACATGCTATTTTTGAGATGCAAAAGAAATATAACCTTAGAAATAGAAATGTACCTATCATTGCAAGCAAAGTGCAGCCTAAGAAATATGCTCCAAAGGCTATTGAAGCTAAAAATGATACCCCAAAGATGGTTGAAGGTAAAAAGGACAGTATACTTGGTAAGAAAGATACTCAACTTCCTCCTCTTGTCAAAGATGCTGAAAAATCTATTTCTATTTTCAACCTTGAGAATGAAATTTCAAAGATTAAGATATCAGTTCCTTTCAGTGGGATTCTTAAGGTGAATGAATATAGAAGAAAGATAGTCAAGATGTTGAGTTCACAACCAGGGGCTACTAATATATTAAATGTTCAAGAAGATAATCCTACTATATATTTGGGTCCAAGGTTAGAAGATGATCAAAATGAAGAGTTTCCTCCTTTCTATGTAAGAATTAGTATTCATGATATGACTTTGCATAATTTTATGTTATATTCAAGAGCCTCTCATAACCTCATGCCCAAGGTAATCATGGAAAGAATGGGATTACAAATCAGAAGACCATATAAGGATTTGTTTTCCTTCGATTCTAAGAGGGTTCAATGTATTGGTATAATCAAGGATGTTGTTGTTGGCCTAACACAAATTCTAGCAAAATTTGGCATGCTTTTGTCAAGATCTTGGGCAGCGAAAATCAAAGGCACAATGCATATGGATCTCTCCTACGCCACTATTCCTGTTTTTGGTAAGCAAAGGAGGTTGTATCGGGAAATTAGAATGGCATACATGGTAAGTAGCAAGGATAAACCTCAAAATTTTCGTATTTATTCCTTTGATACTAAACTTGGATCTGCCATTATTTTCAATGAATCAGCTGATAATGTTGAGGAAGAAATAAGAGCAGAAAATTGGCATTCAAAAAATCAGCAATCAAAAAATTGGCATGCAGAAAATCGACAAGTGAATGAAGAAAAGATGGAGGAATGGTGGTCATTGTACTTTGATGGATCATTAGGAAAAGAAGGAGCAAGAGTAGGGATTTGGATTACAAATCCAAATGATGAGAGTAATTTTTACTCTTACAAACTGAATTTTGATTGCACAAACAACATGGCTGAATATGAATCTCTGATTTTGGGTCTAGATGTTTTGAAAAGAATGAAGGCTTGAAATATTTCTGTTTTTGGAGATTCTGAATTGGTTATTGGACAAGTGGAAGGTCTCTATCAAATGAAGGATGTAAGGATGAGAGCTTACAAAAATTTAGTTTTAGACATGTTGGAAAACTTTCAGTCTTATTCCTTCATAGTCAAAACTAGATATTAGAATTCTATTGTTGACTCTCTTGCTATCTCCGCAAGCCTTTTCATCATTCCCATGCATTCAAATGAGAAATATGAGATTGAATTTAGTCATAGGCCAGCCACACCAGACAATATCATAAATTGGCAAGCTTTTGAAGATGATAAACAGGTAAATAATTTTATAGAGCTGAAAGAGGAGTTTGAACGTACACATGTAGATCAGAAAAATATGTTTATTGAGTCTAAAGAAAATTCTAAAGTTTTGCAATTGAAGAATAATGCAATACCAAAGGGTCTTATTCCTCTTGAGAATATTTTTGATCAAAATGATGTGTTTAAATTGCCAAAATTACAAGCTGATGAAGAGGAAGTGGAAAGTTGTAATCTCGGTACATTAGCTTTGCCTAAAATGATAAAAATTTCAAAGTTTCTTTCAGCTGATATGAAATTCAAATATATTGAGATGATGAAGAAGTTCATTGATTTTTTTTCTTGGAGCTATGCCAATCTAAAAAGGTATGATCCATCTATTATTCAACATACTATTCCTATCAAGGAAAATGAGAAGGTTTTCAAGCAGAAATTGAGGAGAATTAATCCTCTTCTCATGCCATTGATTGAGAAAGAGATTAAGAAATTTTTTGATGCAAAGATCATTGTCCCAATCACATTTTCAAATTGGCTAGCAAACTTAGTTCCGGTAAGGAAGAAGAGTGGAGAAATCAGAAATTGTATTGACTTCAGAAATTTGAATAAGGCTTCACTAAAGGATAACTATCCTCTTCCTAAGATGGATTCAATTCTAAAAAATATTTTTGGTTCACAAAGGATGTCTATGCTTGATGGTTTTTCAGGTTATAATCAGATTCTTGTGCATCTGGATGATCAAGAAAAAACAGCCTTCACAACACCATGGGGTACATTCATGTACGCCAAAATGCCTTTTGGTCTCATGAATGCGGGAGCCACTTTCCAAAGAGCAATGGACATTGATTTTTCTAAAGAAAAGGATAAATCAGTGGTTGTTTATCTTTATGATATCACTGTTTACTGAAAGAAAGAAGAAGATCATTTGAAACATCTAGAAAAAATTCTGCTGAAATGTAGAAGGTTTGGTATCTCTCTTAATCCTACTACAAGAATTTTTGCTTTGACATCAGGAAAATTACTTGGTTATATTATTTCTGAAGAAGGAATTAGGATTGATCCTAATAGATTCAATGCAATTCAAAAGGGAGATTTGCTAAGAAGTAGGAAAAATATTCAATCTTTTCTTGGGAAAGTGAATTTTGTTAGACGTTTCATTCCTAACTTCGCTGAGATTGTCAAAGATATAACGAGAATGTTGAAGAAAGGATTTGACATTAAATGGACAGCTAAAGCAAAGAAATATTTTGAAGAAATCAAGAAGGCACTCACACAAGCACCGGTACTCATCAGTCCATATTTTTCCAAATAATTTCTAGTTTTTACATTTGCTTCGGAAAGCACAATTGCTAGAGTTTTGCTACAAAAAGGAAAACAAGGTATTGAATAGCCTATTTCTTTCTTTAGTAATACATTAGCCAATGTTGAGCTGAAGTATAATATTCTTGAGAAGAAAGCCTATGTTTTGGTGAAAGCTATAAAAGATTTCAGAATTTATATTTTGCATTCGCACATCATAGCATATGTTCCAAGTGCTGTGATAAAAGACATTATAACTCAGGCAGATGCAGATGGAAAGAGGGGAAAATGGATCACCAAATTGCTGGAATATGATATAGACATCAAGCCAACCAAGTTGGTGAAAGGACAAGGCTTGGAGAAACTAATGACTCAGTCAAATCTGGATTGTCTTGACATAAATCTGAATGTAGAAATATCAGAAATTTCTGAAAATGAAGAAGAGTTGGTCCAAATTGATGAGAAATTTCTTACTTCAGAGTGGTACAAGGATGTGGTTTTTGTTCTACAGCATACTAAAGCTCTTGCTAGTCTAACGAAGTCCAAAGCAAGGTTTCTTAAGCTGAAATTATTGAGATATTTTGTTTATGACAACAATCTGTTTTGGAAAGATGCAGGAGGAATTTTACTAAATTGTCTGCTTGAAGAGGAGGCTGAAAATATAACTGATGAGTTCCATAAAGGTGATTGCGGAGGACATCATTATTGGAAAGATACAGCAAATAATATCCTGAGAGCTGGATACTTTTGGCCAACTATGTTTAAAGACATTGACAAAAAGATCGCTACATGTCATGAGTGTCAAATTTTTGAAGGAAGAAGAAAGATTGTACCTCTACCTCTGGTTCCTATCTACGTTGAAGCTCCATTTCAGCAATGGGGGTTAGACTTTATTGGCGAAATACATCCATCTTCATCAAGGCAACATCACTGGATTCTTACAGAAATGGACTACGTCGCCAAATGGATAGAAGTGATACCAACCAGGCAAGCTAATGACTCTGTAATTATTTCTTTCTTAGAGAATAATATATTGTCAAGGTTTGGCTATCCCATGAAGATTATAACAGATAATTCTCAATATTTTAAGTCCAAGAAGATGACAAATTTCTGTCATCAATATCACATCACTCTTGGACACTCTACAGCATACTATCCGCAAGGTAATGGCCTTGCTGAATCGTCAAACAAAAGCATTGTAAGAAACATCAAAAAGGTGTTGCAAGAGAACAAGAAAGCTTGGCACTTAAAGCTAAAATATGCCCTATGAATTAGAGATTTGTACAAAGATATCAATTGGAACTTCGCCATATGAATTAGTCTATGGAGCTGAAGTTGTTTTTCCAACATCACTTGGGGTGCTGGTTATGAAGCTAATTCAAGGACTTGAAGAAGAACCAAATTCCATCCAAAGGAGGATTAACGAGCTGATAGCATTACAAGAGAAAAGGAATGAAGTCTAGACAGCCATCAACATGTTCAAAACATAATTAAGAATACATTTTATAGGAAGATCAAATAGGACAGTTTTCAAATTCATGACAAAGTGCTGAGATGGGAGGCCAAAATTGAGGAAAAGGGCAAGCATGTTAAGTTTGAGAATTTATGGAAGGGTCCTTTTTATATTGCTATTTTTCATGGGAACAACACATACATATTGCAGTAAATTGATGGAGGATCATATGCTGGAGGGCCTATTAATGGCAGGTTCCTAAAGCATTATGTTTGTTGAAGTAACGTCAATCATTCATGACATTGTATATATCCATCTTGGTCAAGTTTTTGCTAATAAATGACAAGCTAAAACAGACAGCATAAGCCTGAGCTAAAGGCCCAAAAGTTCGAAGAAGATTCTTATTAACAAAAATTTCTGTTTTCATCAAAAAAGAATAGCACTTGTGCTGCGGGTTCTTAGTGTACCACAGGGGCACACTATCCCAAGTGGAACCACTGTTATCACTATAAAAAATCTTTGAAACTTGGTTAGTTACATTTTTTCCTAAGTCCTAGTGTTAGATAGGGTTAGAGTCATCTTGATATTTTTCAAGGTCTAGATCATGGTTAAAGGTCTCATACCATCATTAAACATTGTTTATTAACCTCACTTCACTCTTCACAAGTCTCATGCCACGTTTTAAAACCCATTTTTAAATTCTATTTCAAAACTTTGATTGAATAAGCCCAGAAACTACAATTTCGTAGCACGCCTAGTGTAAAAATTCCATTTTTCACTACGAAAACGCTGGTGAATTCGTAGCGCAAAAACCAGAATTTGCACGCCATGCGCTATGAAATCGGGAATTCGCAAATTTGTCTCTGAGCTGTCACATCTGTCAAATACAGTTAAATTTGCCATCATTGGGTGTCCTTCAAGAGTTGTCCTCCACACAAGCAACCATTCTTTGTCATCATTAGAGTTCATTTGTCATAAATTAGAGGTCAGTCATTATTGGTCCTTTCAAATTTCAAACAGTTGGCCATTTTCATTTATCTCATGCAAGAAAACACTGCATGCATTCTTAAGTGTTGAAAGAAAGAATTCATGGTGAGATTCCTAGTTATCAAGTGAGGCTGTGTTGTCTCATTGCTAATTGAGACAAAGGTTATATTTCAAGTGAGGCAGAACTGATTCAAATTTAGGTTATATTATCCATTACTGTGAAACCTGAGTTCTTATCAAGCGAGGCTGTTAACTTTTCAAGCAAGGCAGAACTAAATAAAATCAAGCGAGGCTGTTCCATTCAAATATAGGTTATACCAGTGTTTTCAAAGCTTGCTAATCTAAGTGAGTTTGATATTCATTTGTGTGGAAACAAAATTTTCATCCAGTGGGGTAGAGTTCTTATCAAGCGAGGCTGAATTCAATTCCTGAGTGAAATAGTTTATTCAACAAGAGACTCAGATTGTTAATTTGTTGAAGACACAGGGTTTTTAGAAGGGTTTATTGCAGATTTATGAAGATACAAGTTTCAAGAGGAAATTGGATGAGGAGAGAAGAAGCCATAGGCCTGGTTATTTCTTAAGGACTGAACCTAAAGGTGTTTAAGCCCTTACAAAAGATAAGTCTGTCAAAGCAGCTTTTAAGAAAGTTGGATTGTGGAGGTTTTGTGAAAAAATTCAAGGAGGGCACACTCAAGTTACCAAGGAGTTTGCCATAAATTTCATAGGATCAAATTCAAAGATTGGGTTCCTAAATTTACAAATTTCCCCTGAAGTAATATCAGTTGTAACATAGATCCTAAGAGGTGAAGACAGGTGGTTTAAAAATTTCAAATTTGATATGACACCATGCAAGGTCTTTTTGAAACCAGAGTTTTTAGAGGTTGACTTGAACAAGGCTGTGTCAAGGAGTTATGTCAAAGACACATTTTCCAATCTGATCTACAATATTCAGAGATACTTCACTTGCGATGGTAGATATCATAAGGTATACACCTACCATTTTAAACTCTTGCTTCATTTCACAGGGATGATATCAATAGATTTACCTTTTTATCTCTTCAGAAGCTTGGCTAAGATGTCTGATAAGGTAAAAATGAAATTTGAATCATGTGAAACCTCTTTATTTCACCATGGCTTAGTCAAATTGATAGTCTTACATGAGCTACAAAAGGAAAATAGAGATTGGGCAGAATTCCTCTTTTTGAGTTGAATTGGAATAGAAGGAACAGCTGCCAGCCCACAAGCTAAAACCCCATCAAAGATTGCTGGTCCTGTGGGAAAAAAGTCTAAAATATTTGTTAAACTTAAACCTAGGAAACAAGTGAAAGAACCAATGACATCATTGAATATCCAAGAGACTCCTAGGTCTATATAGAAGAAGAAAACCCTGGTTGAGGAAACAATTTTAGAACAGTCAACTAGCAAAGAAAATCCAAAGAAATTGACTAAAAGTCAGAGGTTAAAAGAAAAGGGTAAGGCTATAGTTGCAAAGGAGACAAGAGGAAATTTGAATGACATACTTTAGGCTATTGACATAGAGGAATCTCCCCTAGTGCAAGTAGACTTCATCAAATTAGATACAGGTGCCAGCAAATTGAAAAAATTGAAGACATCTAAAAAGTTAGAATTTGAAGAAGAGGTGGCAGAGTTTATTTTTAAACCCAGAATATCCTCAACGAGGAAATCTAAGAAGCTAAAATAATCAAATTTGGTGATAGAGAAAACAGTGGGATCAAGTGCTACTGTTTTTGAAGAAAATACAAATGCATCATCTGTAATGCCTGAAGAAGATAGAAACTGGGTCTTCAAGGTTCAAAAGGAAAAAATAAGCTATGAAGAGGTAAAGAATAAACTCAGGCTTTCAAATAATTAAATTGAGAAATTGAAGAAAAGAGAAATAATATATGCTAAAGATAAGGTCAAGTTTGAAATGATGAAAGGGTTGTGGGAGCTTGAGAAAAATACAAATCCTGAACTGATTGACAGTCATGCTCAGTTTTTCATCTGGACCCTACCTGCAATCAAGGAAGCCAAGTTCATTGGGATGGTTAACATAAAATTCAGGGCTAATAACAGAAGGCTCAAGAGGAGAATTGAAGATTTATAGATACAGTTAAATCAGTTTGGAGATGAGCTACAACCTAAACAATAAGTTTCATCTTTGAAATAAAATTTGAAGGTTATATAGTAATGCTCCATTTTTTAAACTGCTCAAGGTTGATGGTTATTGTTATAAGAATGGATCTACACCTAAAGACTAAGTTTTAAAGGTTTTTGACTTGAAATTTTGAGGAAAAAACTAAGAAAGATGAAGACTCAACAGTTTCATAGCGCGCTACAAAACTACTGTAGGGTGTAGTTTTCTGAATTTTTGTAAATTTCAAAGAAGAAATGGTTTAGTTTTGAAGCCTTGATGCTGATGGGAGATATATATTGAATATAAATGAATATTCAAAGGGTTTTGGCACATTTAATTGGATTCTAAAGCATATTTTCCAAAATAAAGGTCTGCGCTACGAAAACACAGATAGTTTCGTAGCACAGCATTATGGCAGTTTCCACATTATTTTTGAAAAGTTGACATATAAACAGATGGAAGGTCAAATCTCTATGAAGACTTTAAGACATTTGGCACGTGTTTTGAGTTCAAATGATGCAGCAAATGGTTCGAATTGGTATTAATGAAGCACTCAGCTACTATACTGAAAGCATTATCCTATTTTACAGGGACAGATAAGGAAGAGATAAAGGGGGTCTAACAGCAAGAAGATAGACATGATCATGGTCGAAGACTAGAATATGCAATTGTCAAGTGTTGTTTTAAGTATTTATATAAGGTTGTGTTGTACGGTACAACAACCCTCCCCATTTCAAAATTTTAGAATAAATTTTATTTTAGAAATATGTCCCCTTTATTTTTAGATAGAAATAAAAGACTTTGAGGAAATCTGATTATTTTAGATAAAACAATAAAAATTCATTGTTTAGAAAAGCATGTATCGTATATCGCATATATAAAATGCAAATAAAACAATAAAAATTCATTGTTTAGAAAAGCATGTATCGCATATCGCATATATCAAATGCAAATGAACAAAAATGACATTGAATTTATTCCGATCTAATCAATTATAAGTCTTATATCGCATCGGCACAAAGTATAAAAGTATCATGTTAAAAAGTTCGATGCGATAAAGTAAATCGCAATTGCAAATCGGTAGAGTCTTAAGGTTTCACATTTTCTTTGCAAAACTCCAATGCGATGTAACTTATCACAATCACATTTCGAAAAGGTTATTCTTCATTCGGTATATTTCATAAACTCCGATGCAATACAACATATAGAAATCACATTTTGAAAAAATATTACTTGTTCTGTAAAAATCCGATGTGATGGACTCCACCATCATCGCAATCGCATTTCAGAAAAAATCATGTACAACTCAATCCCTTTGGAAATATCCGATGCGATATACCTTTATCGCTAATCGCAAATGGGTGGAAAATATGAGATGTATTTCATTTTCCCTTCAAAAACTCTGATGCGATGAATTATCAGTCTTTATTATTCGTTATTTTGCGTCGCACATATATTATTTATCGGTCAATTGCAATCGGAAAATTGAAAGGGAAATTTTACATTAAAATTTCAATATCACCGATCTCCAATTGTACGAGCATCATTAATTGGAAAATCAAACGAATTATTTTAATTGATTCTCATATCAATGCGTGAATGTGAATTTTCATTAAGGCATTCATTTTTAATACATGGTTAATCAATTTGGGATCATTAATTAAATTCTTTTCGCATAGTTGTTCTCCTAACTTCATTTCTTCCCGCGACTTAAAGGTTGTCTCATTTGTAGAGCTATAGAACATCCAACCCCTTTGTTCGCCGAACTAGTGAAATGATACCAGATGAAGAAGATGTCGAAGAAGCTTAAGAAATCAAGAACTGCTACCGTCACAAAGACTACTACCATTACCACAATGCCAAAAGAAAAAACCAGCTAAAATCAAGTTGGTTACAGATACTGCATGCTAGGGTCTCAGGAAGCTTTCCTGGGAAGAAGTTTATAACCTGCTTGAAAAAGAAGACCCTACAGTTACAAAGGTAAAGGCAATAGTGCCACATGAAGAATTGGATTCAGATGACAATCCCCTTAAAGAACATGCAAATTATTTTCTTCATATAATTGCAGCTCGGGTGAATGTATTCCCATATTATGACATAATACGTTGGGTGATAGACAACACCACCATCACAAACAAAACATTCATGACAGTTGGGGGAAATATTTTTGGGTCTTTTAGAGCAGAAGACATCAAAGCAATGTACCATCTGCCAGATCCTCAAAATACCTACAACAAAGCCTTCATAGCAGATTTTACCTCAATCAATGAAATCGAATCAAACCCAATTAAATAATGGAGATGAGCTCCAGAAAAGCATACGCATGAGACTTCAGGTATGTATTCCGTAGAGTCTCTTGCACCCCCGTATTGCTATGTCGCTGCAATGATGTGTTGACTTTTTGGGAATGATAATTTTGCAAGGTTTTCAATTCAGATGGTAGCCCTAATTCATGCTGCTATAAATTCTGAGATTATGAATTGGTCAGTTATTCTTTCTGATAAGATGGCTAACAGAATTCTGGACTATAGAAAGAATAAAAATAGTGGAAATACTCCCCCATTTCATTTCTGTGCCTATATCTTAGATGCTTTGTGTTTTAATTCCGAATTCCCTATTTTGGGTTGGAAATGGACTTCACAAGAACCTATTCTGATTCACATTTACCATAAACATTTGTGGAAGGCTCATTTCAAAAACCATGTATATAGAATTTTCCACGGCTTCATGTTACCTATTTATCAAACCATTTTTAACCAATTTCCTCCCCAGCTCTCTGAAAAGGCAAAGTTTGATACATCCCTAATTGGAAATTGGTTTGGAGAAGAAAATTTTACCTATATTAGGGTTTTTGGAAGCATTTTCGAAACTCATTTCTTACCTCTATATGACCCTGAAAAACTTTTAGCTCAAGAAATTTCTTATCAGTTCACAGAAAGAGGGATGTCCAGGTGTTTAAAGAATTCCAAAAAATTGATGTGGCCTACTTTTCCTTTCCATTGTGAAACCTATACTCTTAATTATTTTAAACATGCTGAAAAAGAAACCCTTAAGATAAGCAATCTTAATCTTGCAATTGTTCCAGGAAGACAATATGATCCAAATAAAGTGGCTTTTGATTTCACAACTTTGGTCCAAATTGCTAAGTTTGAGCATGAGCCTAATGTATTTGATGATTTATTTGTCTCAATTGAGAAATTTGCCCAAGTATATGATCTAGCTAAATCCAAGTTTCAAGAAGAATATATGAACAAATTTATGCAGTTCAGAAGCCATAGATTACTTAAGGTTCCCCTTGACCAGCTAAGCATTCCTTTACAAGAAATGAAAGTATGGAAATAGAACAAAAGAAAAAGGAAGATACAACTAGAAAAATAGAAAAAGAAGTGTCTACTAGCAAAATTGATATGCAGACTGAGAAGGAAATAATAGGTAGCAAGCCTGTTGTTCAGACAGAAAAGGAGAATACTGGCAAAAAAAATGATATGCAGTCTGAAGAAAGATATACAGGCAATAAGCCCGATGATCAACTTGAAAGAGAAAAGACCTCACAGAAAGAGGGAAATTCTGCTGAAGTGATTATTACTTCCCATTTGCTACAACAGTATGAAAAATTTGCTCAGAAAATAGGAGAACAAAACAATCCTCAAGTTGACAATATGAATAATCAGGATATGGAGATCATTCCTGAACATCCATCAGAAGAAATTGTGCTGAGAGTTGAAGACATCCCCCCTCTGGGTATCTTTTATAGTCCTAATCATATGGATGTTTTCAGAAAACAAAGGAAAACAAGGAAGATAGATCAAGGACCACCTGCAACTTCACAAGTTGAATTAATGAATGTTGTATGGAAGAATACTGAGGTAAATCCTTTAGAGGATCTTACCAAACTATCACAATATGCAGGTGACTATAGTGTAGCCACTATAGATAAAGCTGCTGAAGTCACTCAAATGATAAAGCAAAAAGACTTATAGATAGCATTGTTAGAGGAGAAAACAACGGGTTATGAACAAAAGATATTGCGATTAAAGCGACATTTGGAAGAAGAAAGACTCGAAGAGCCAAACAATTGGAAGAACAAGTGAGTATTGAAAAGAAGAATCTTGATCAACAAGCTTTGAATAAACAACAATAGTTGTCTCAAGGAGGTTGTACCTTGAGAAACAATTCCTTGTTGTGTAAAGGAATCCGTGCTCAAGACATTAAAGATTATGTCACAAACAAGTATATATCTGTCTCTATTTATTAAACCTTCAAATATTAATAATATAATCTCCAAATATCAAACCCCTACAAGTTCTGCAATGCCATGTTCTCTTTATGCTGAAGTGAATGAATGGAAGAAAAAGAAAGGAAAGGATTTCAATTTGATATGCTGCTTAAAACAGAATCTACCATTATAAAACCCTGAAGAAGTGAGCAACAATAAAGTTAAAATAGAGGAGCGCCCATTAAGGATGTTTAACTCTTAGATACACAGATATCAAGAGACCTGCAACTCAAATCACTCTACTTTTATTCATAGATATGGAAACGAAATGAAAACTGGAAAACTATTCAACACAGATAGAATGATGGAAACTTGCAAAACTTTTCATTGATTCAATATTTTTCAGTACAAAATTAGGCTTCAAGGTCCAAAACTCGGAACCTTCTTTCTTCTTCAAATTGTCTTTAAATACAATATGACCAAAATGGTTTCCAGTAACGAAACTGATTTTAACTAACTCTAACTGCTTAACTACTAACTGTAGTGGAGGCACATGCCTCGAAAAAGTTTCATTACATTTACATGACTTCATTTAAAACATGATAAAATGTCATAATTTCTAATCAATGTGAACTGATGCTCCTGAAATAGTGGATGTCTCAATGACTATTTGTGGCTGAATAGCTACTTGTGGCTGAGTGGCTGGAGTTCCCTTTTCTGTGTCCATAGAAAATCTCTTACATTCTCTCCAGAGCTTATCCTGAGTCGTCGAAGCATTTTTATAACGATGATATTCCAGTCTAAATGCAACAACCTGACTGTGAGTAAGATATCTTGTGAATAATGTCTTCACCATCCATAGCAGGAGGAAATGCCTTTGTAAGAAGTTAAACACCGTTTCTCCCTTTAAAACCTGTGTCTTTTCATGCCTGCCATCTGCTCTACTTTTTGCAAATGTCAACTGATCTTCATAGAACTTCCATGACATGATATCCCCTTTCTCAGTCCATCATGAAGGAAAACCTGTTCTCATCAATTTGTCGAATGATATATCAAATTTTTTAATTATCTCTTTAATTCCCAGTAACCGCTTCTCTGCGGCCTTCCGAAGATCATTTTTTATTATCATTTTATTCGCCTCCTCAGCATAAAAGTATCTATCCTGTATCCCCATATCTCCTAAATCTTCATCTGTCTTGGCATTAATAAAGTTTATCAATTTTCTGGCCCAATTCGCTCTTTTAATAGCGGTCTGCTTCTCATATAATAGCTTCTTTTCATGCTCTGAAACAATGCTTTTCTCACTAGCAATTATATTCATGGAATCCCATTTTGACTGCATTTCTGAAATAATCTCATTCCAAATTATATACTTAGCTTTAATAAGAGAGATATTACCTTTTAACCTCTCCTTGAGCTCTTTAATTTCTTCTTCAACTTTCTGTAGTTTTTGCTTGTTCTCATGTGCTTTTTCTTCCCATCCTTGCATCATCTTGGTAACCGTTTCCAATTCTGACTGGGCTTGTTTACAATCTCTCTCCGCCATCTTTAATTCTGTGCTTAGCTGAATAATCTAGGCTTGAGGATCAACATCACCTACAGAAAAATCAAAGGTACAAGTATGGTTCTCAATATGGTTCTGTAAAGATATAGCAGTCTGCTTCACTTTAGTGATTTCTTCGTCTTTCTTCAACAACTGCTGTCGCAATTCCTCTTTCTCCTTTTCAACCTCAGCTACTTCTGCAACCATTGAGTGCTCTGTAGCTGGTAATTTTAACTTTTTCCTTAATGAGGATATTTCCACTTCTGCACTTTTCATAAGTTTTTGAATTGCAGCTTTATCATTTGGATCCACACCAATTTTCATAATGATCTTCTTCAAATCTTCATTTTGAGTTGTTAATGCCCTTGAATTAGCTTTCTCCATTTTGCATTGTCTGATGAACATGGTTCAGTCTTGACTGTTGTAGCATTGGTCTTGCTCAAATCATTTACAATCAGTTTCCCGGCCTGCATATGAAGATTCATTTTGTCCCACAAGGGGATCTTTTTAACATCCATGATTATGTTTACCTCCTTAAAGCTGCCCGAAGATCCAAGGGACATTCCTGTCGGATGTGACAGAGCCATCTTAAACTGATATTTTTCCAGATCCATCACAGTCAATAATCTGGTCTGGTCAGCAGCTATGTGGTGCTCTGCTTGTGCTTCTATATTGGCTTTTATCCTCTGGTTCCTTTCCTCAATCTGTGTGAACATTTGCTTTACTGAAGGAGCCTTTTCCAAATGAAGTTCCTGTCTTCTAGGAGATGAGGGGAAATCTTGTTCTTCATTGACCTGAAGAGTAAAACCAGGTGAATTGGAAGAATGGTCTTCTGCTAGTTTGGTTCTTTTTTCCTCTCGGGGCTCCTCATCATCTATTTCAATAACATCTTCTCTACCTCTTTTGCTCACTCTTTCCAAAATTGCAGGTGTTTGAACGCTGGTCTTTGATGAACTTGACTCACCTAGATTAGCCAGTTTCTCCAGATCAGGTTTACTTACATGGGAAAATGCAGCATACCCATTCTCAACCCTTTTCTGAGAAATTATTCCATGCGGATCATAAGGCCATTTTTCTCCCAACAACAACTGCGTCCCTTCCAACATTTTTTAGACTTCATCAAAAGCTTGTCTCGTGTTGACCACAAAAGGTCCCACACTCATAGGAAATTTGTACATAAAACCTTTCTTCATGGGAAGAAAGTGAACTTGGTCTACATTAAGACTTTGCCTTATGAATTCCAGGGTGAAAAGCCGCATGGGAACAAAGGTTGGGAGCCTATAGGGCTCAATGCTAACTCCATACAGCCTTATCTCAGAGTATTCTTCGAATACAAACCAATCTCTAAATTTGCAATTGGGTCCTAACTGTAGGAACTTCCGGGCTTTTGGTAGAAAGCATGGAGGAAGAGTTCCATTAAAAATTTTATAAGCAGTAGACATGAAATGGTCAGCAAATTCAAACAGCCCTGCTTCGTTCTCTTCTTTTCTAACCATATCGGTCCAGAATAAAACTGATTGCTTATTTTTATTACTATCAACTATATTTAAACCCAAACTCATGAACTCTTCAACATTTTGATACAAAAATAAGTAAACAACCAATGATGGGAATCTGAAGAAACCTGTTAGAGGGAAAGCTATCAATTGGGAATTTACTACTTCCTGCCAAAAAGACGGAATTTCAAGGACCACCCCTGGCTTCATCATCAGTGCGAACATCCCCAAGAATGATTTATCAATTTCGTGTTCATCGTCTTTTCCCAAAATCTCTGTAATGCAGCTAAGAACTGGCCTATACTGAACATTGAATGCCTCCAAACTGAACTTTTCTCCTTCAAATTGAGTTTTCTCTGGATTTGATTTCAAAAATGACATACAATGACTGAACTCTTCGTTTAAAAGATCTTCAAAATACTGAACCAATGAATCTTCGGAGAACTGTAACGGGGACTCATCTTCTGGAAATCATAATGCTTGGCGCATTAATTGTGTTGATACCTGCAGGACATTTTCCCCCTGAGAATTCATGACGAAGCATTTTCCAAGGTACATAGATGAGACTAACAATGAGATGAACTCGGGGAAGAAGTGAGTTTTCAGAACACAGGCGGACAACACACCAGAACTTTTCATAGCAGATAACACAAGGGATTTGTCAGTGTTTAGGGTTACTTGGTAATGCAGTAGGGGATGATTGACAGACAACACGGTATCATGAACATCCTTTTCACTATCCAGGAGGGGATTGAGGTTTGATGAACCAGACAGAGATGTTCGTTTTGCCATGACTGACAGGAACTTGAAAGCAATTCGTGGGGTAATGGATAATGCAAAGGTGGCGAGACATGGTTAAAAAGGGCAAACAGTCACACATAGACAAAAACGAGACTGAAGAACTCTTTAATAGGCTACGAGAATCCATAATAAATGCTGGAATGACGTGGAAAAACAGTTGAGAGTGGATGATAGCTGCTTTCCACCTCACCTGATGACGTCATTGCGGGGGGTCTTTGAGTACGGTAGAAAACTTTAACCCATACCCCCCGTAATGAATCCAAGTCGTTGATCACGGCAGAACCAAGATCTGACTAGTCAACTACGGGGGGTCGGGATTTGATAAACGACGAGCTAATTCTCCCCCCGCAATAGCTTATCCATAAGCCCTTTTTTGTGATCACCACTTCCGCTCGGGAAGCTGCTCGTGGCTTAATCTTGAAATCATACATATCGAAATAAAGCTTATGACTACTTTATGTACATCAATTATTCGAAATACATTGCATTTGTTTTTTATGCTAAAGTATTAATAACTTCATACTATAGCATATTTTCGAATTTTTATATATTTTTTTTTAGATTTTCGAAATAAAATATAAAAAGGATATGCAGATAATGATCCACAACATCTTGCTCCACCTGGGGATAGTGTTTTTACCACGAAACACTAAGAACCTGCAGATTAGTGCCTTCACCTTGGGCATGGAGTCATACATTGCGTGATGAAACTGTACAATGATCACACCGGATATATACAATGACGAACAAGAAGCTGCTTAATGCCAAAAATAATGCTTGAGATATTGCCCGTTCACAGGCATATCCAGCACTTCTCTTTCAAGATTTTCCAACATGAAAGTATTATTTCCTCTGACTTCATTAATTTTGAATGGGCCATACCACAAGGGATTAAATTTTCCGTGTTTCCCTTTGTCTTCCCTTCGTGTATCCCATCTCAATACTAAGTCTCCCTTATGAAACATGACTTCTTTTGCTTTCCTATCAAATACTGCCTTCATCTTCTGCTGATAAGTGAGCAAGTTGTCCTGAACTTGATTTCTGTTTTCACTTAGTTCCATCACATTGTTCATTCTTCTGATCATGGCATTTGGTTCTACTTGAGCATCTTGGAAAAAAGAAATCACAGGTTTTACCAACTGTGTGGGGAACAATGCTTGAGTGCCGTATACGAGCTGATAAGGAGACTTGCCAGTAGACCTCCTAGTAGTCATCTTTGTTGCCCACAGAGAAAAAACTAACTTCGTATCCCAATTCTTCTTGTTTTCACTGATTGTCTTCTTCAAAATTCTTACCAATGTTTTGTTGGAAGATTCTGCCAATCCATTTCCCTGTGGATGATAAGCTATAGAATGAGACAATATCACACTGTAAGTTTGAAAAAAATTAATAAACCTGAGTGAACTGAAAACTTGGGCATTATCTGTCACAATCTTCACTGGACATCCAAACCTGCTAAAGATATTCTCCTCTAGAAACTTCATAACAACCAAATCATTTGCCTTCCTGGTGGGGATTGCCTCCACCCACTTTGTAAAATAATCTATAGCATTAAGAATCCACTTAAACTGCCCACTGGATGGTGGATTGGTTTATCCAATGAAATCCAACCCCCATTGTCTAAAAGGTTCTTCAATAAAAACAGGGAGAAGAGGTAATGGAGCTAGCTTTTTCTTTTCTGCAAATAATTGGAATTTTTGACAACTTTTGACTGTTTTATAAACATCAGTAAACACAGATGGCCAATAGAAACCTGATTTGAATATTTTATGAGCAGTTACCTTCCAGCTGTAATGCCCTCCGCACAAGCATTCATGATATTCCTTGATCACTTCAGAAATTTCTTCCTCTGTCAGACATAACAACAACACACCAGCCGGATCCTTCCAATATAATTTTGCTTCAATTATGACATAAGGCTGGGCTTTAAGTTTTAAAGTCCTGCATTTAGCTCTATTTATTGAGGGGGGACATGAAAGAAAGCATAAATAATGTACAATATCGTTATACCACTCTGAGCAGAGAAATTTATACTTAATTGTTGTCTTTGACTGCTTATCACCTGTTTCTACATCGACTTCCTCTACAGGGGCCAACAGATTGATTCCCAATGCTTGGAAATTGAACTCTGTCAATAATTTGGCCAATCCCAATCCTTTAACCAGCTTGGTTGGTTTTACATCCAAATCATATTCTTGGATTTTAGCAATCCATTTTCCCCTTTTACCTTCCACATCGCTCTGTACTAGCACATCTTTTACAGCTGAATTGGGAACGTATGCTAAGATTTGAGAATGAAGGATATAAGTTCTGAAAGCTTTCAGTGCTTTCACTAAAGCATATACTTGTTTCTCCAATATATTATATTTTAATTCTGCATCTCGGAGAACTTTACTAAAATATGCTACAGGTTGTTCATGCTTTTCTTCATTTCTCTGTAATAACACAGCAGCAATTGTTGAAGGAGATGCAAACGAGAAAATTTGAAATGGCTTCATATAATCTAGACTACTGAGAACAGGCGCTTCCTTTAAAGCTTCTTTAATCCTTTGGAAAGATTCTCTAGCTTCTTTGTCCCACTTCACTTTGATATATTTTTTTAACATTTCCGTTATCTTCTTGACGATTTCTACGTAATTGGGAACGAATCTTCTGAGAAAATTAATTTTTCCAAGAAATATTTGAATATCTTTTTTGCTTTGGGGAAATGGGATATACTGTATTTCTTCAACTCTTGCTGGATCGATCTTCACACCTTGCTTTGAAACAATATAGCCCAACAGTTTGCCTTCTTCCAGGGCAAACATAGATTTTTTAGGATTGAGCGACAACCCATACTTTCTACACTTCAGGAGGGCTTTCTGCAAATGTTGTAAATGCTCTTCATCGGAATTTGAGAAAATTGTGACATCATCTAAATAAAACACCACGAACTGATCACCTACGAATGCAATATCCATCGCTCGTTGAAATGTGGCCCCCGCATTCATCAGGCCAAATGGCTTCCTGGCGTACATGAATGTTCTCCAGGGCGTAGTGAAGGCATTTTTCTTTTGATCTTCCTTCTCCACAGCTACCTGGTTATACCCTGAAAATCCATCCACCATAGATAATCTATAAGCTCCAGTCACTTTTTGTAAGACAAAATCCATTTTCGGCAAAGGATAATTATCTTTCAATGAAGCCCTGTTCAAATTCCTGAAATCTACACACAACCTTATCTCTCCATTTTTCTTTCAGACGGGTACAAGATTGGAAACCCAATCTGAATATCTGAGTGGAACGATTATCTTAGCTTGCAATAGTTTCTTTATTTCCTTTTCGATCGGAGCTAACAGCAATGGGTTAATCTGCCTAAGCTTCTGTTTATGTGGCTTGACTCCATCTTTCAGTGGAATTTTATGCTGTATGATACTCTTATCATATGTTTTCAAATCATCATATGACCAAGAAAATACATCTTTGAATTGTTTGAACAAATCTACATACCTTTATTTGTAGTCCTTCGGGACCCCTTTGAACAACTTAATCATTTTAGGCTTCTGTTGAGTCCCTAAATTGTAATCTTCCATCTGCTCATCTTGATTTTCTTTCTTCTGATTCACTGCAACATCATTTGTATCAAAAAGTCTTTCAAGAGGCACCAAACCTCTTGGAAAAATGTTATCTTTCAACTGAATGATCTCTTGACCACCAACATTATTTTTCAGAATCTTACTCGCCAATTCATCTTCATCCGATTCCAAATCAATCTGATGATCTTCAAAATCTTCAATCATCAACAGAAACTGCTTAATCTGTTCATCATCTTCAAAGACCTACCAGTGTTTAATATTGTCAGGAATCGAAGGTCTATGTCTCATCTCAATTTCATACCTTATTTTCGGGCTGATAGGAGGCTTGAATGTACTTGCTGCAACCGCCAGAGAATCAGCCAGTCTATTCTCTTCCCTTGGAACAAACTGTAAGTTGAAGGCTTCAAAATAATTTTCGATTAGATCCCAGACCTCATTTTGATATGCTCTTAACCTGGGATGTTTAGTTTGACATAAATTCTTGATCTGTCTTATAATTAATTCTGAATCCCCAAACATAGTTATAGATTGAATTCCCATCTGTTTAGCTGTCTGCAAACTAATAATCAATGCTTCATATTCTGTGACATTATTAGTGGCTTCAAACTCCAATTTGAAAGAAAAAGGCATGAGATTACCTTCCAGAGAAACAAAAATGAAACCAGCTCCAGTGCCTTCTTTGGAAAACGCACCATCAAAGTAACACTTCCATAGCTTATCTGAATGTAGCTCCTTATGTATAATTGTTGAAGGGAGCTACCCTTGAGATTCTTTAGCAAATTCTGCATCTTCATGCAGCATGAAACAAGACAGGTCATCCTTCTCTTGGCCATAAATTTGTGAATTACTTGCATCTTTCTTGGTAGCAGTTTTTTGAAATCTAGTCTCTCTATACAATCTTCTTTCTTCCCCATGGAAAACGAGAATGATAGCATATGTAAAATCCAGCTTCAAAACTCCTCCAAGCTTTGCCCCCCATGATCTAGATAATAACATACCAAACCTAGCTGGAATGTCTGCCACTACAACATCCATCATAATTCTTTTGGCTGGGATTTGAGCCAATGAAACAACCATATCCTTAATAAGACCCACACACTTAACCCTCTTTGAGTCAAAAGAGTAAAGGTCTCTGTATGGCTTAGTGATTTGTAAATTTAACTCCTTCATCACACTCAATGGCATGAGATTGTGTGATGCGCCAGAATCTAGAATACAATTATGCAAAACGAAATCATGTAACAGAAGAGATATATAAAAAGGAGGAACAGATGAATCTATCTCTTCAACATGAGGTCCAAATGTAACCACTGGCTTTTCTTCCTGCATATTTACTGTATCACTCACTTCGTCAGGCTGAGACAGATTGATAAATTCAGCAATCTCCTTTTTGTAACTAGGTGTTTTTATTAATTCAAGAAGAGGTACTTGTATCTTTACTTTTTCTAACTCTTTCGACAAACTGAAAGTTTGATTTGTTTTTGTCAACTTTTCAAGTTCTTCTTGATCTTTCTTGGAACTTAGATCTTGATTAGAAACAGTAACCACTTTCTCCAAAATGTTAGAATCTTTAACTTTTGTCTGAGAAGTTTCAGCTTGCTGCTTTCCTTTCTGTAATGGAGTCACCATTGGAGTAGGTGCTGCTTCTGATTCTTTTTCTTCATTATATTGAGTCCTTAACCTTTTTTTTGACCTCAAATCATACTTTTTATGCAACTCAGATTGCATAAAGTCCATGAATTGTCTGCAGTAATCATCCATCTCTTCTTGATCAAATGAGAGATCAACTTCTTCATCTTCCTTCACCCCTTCTTCATCTACTTCTTCTTTTGTTTCATTGTCTTCCATGTACAGAGCAGAGATCCGAGCATCATCTTCTCTCTCATCCTCATCATCGGCTGAACGGGACGGGGCTACCTCTATGTACAAAGGTGCTTGCACCTGATCAAGATCTTTTTTCTCTCTTTACAGAATCTGTAGAGGCTGTTTTTTAAATTGAGGATTAAAAACCCCTCTGTTCTGTCTTGCAGGCTTACTATCTATTACCAATTTTACCAATTTGTTGGACAGATTTTTAATAACCTTAGTCATATCGTCAATTCTTTGTTCTTGAGCCGAGGTTTCTTCTTTAGCTTTTCCTTTATCTTGAACTTTACCACCAGCGGACATATTAGCCTCAATATCCAAAGCATCAGTTTGAATCTGCTCCAACGTAGGTGACCTCCTTTCCCTCAATGTGAAACTGAATTCTGGTTCAAAAGCACCAGCAAAAACAACCCTTGCTCCAATAGGAGGGGGTTTCATTTCAACAGGCAAACTATTATACAATTTATTAAATCTTTTCACAAAATCTTTCATGCTTTCATCAAATTTCTTCTTTATTGCATTGAAATTTGTCAAAGAATAGCCATGGTCCATTTTTTAACCCCATCTCTCAGTGAAACATGTTTCCAGAGTATCCCAATCATTTATGGTACCATTAGGCAATCCTTTAAACCATTTCCTTGCCTCTCCACTTAGAGACTGGACAAAAAGTCTCATTACAACGTCCAAATGTTCAACATTTAAATTCTCAGCAAATGTGCAAAACAGGGGCAAGTGCTGTTATGCAGTAACTTCGTCTTCACCAGTAAATCTAGGAAGTAACTTGAGATATTCCTGAGGCATATCATGCAGTGGTTGTGGTAGATTCAATGGTGCATATCTATTCATCAAGAAAGCAGGGGCTGCAGTGACTGCCATGTTTACGCACGGGTTAACTGCTCCTTGAGCGGGGGTAAAATGAATACCAGTTGTAGGAGAGGATGAATGAGGTGAAAAAACTGATATAGGAATTGGACTATGAACGATTGCAGAAGAGCTGGCAGCTATATGGGGCTGAGTTTCTATGAAAGGAAAAGACACAAACTCCAAAGATTGCTCTTCTAATGTGGGTTCTTGAAAACGAATGGGTGATGGTGATGATTCTTCTTCCGAGAAAATGAGTTTCTTGGAAGCTTTCTTGGATGAGAAAATGTGTGAACTGTTGCCTGGTGCAAGCAGTGTGGTTTCAAGTGTATCTAATATTTTTGGTTTCTGGCCCTTCTTTGAAACAAGCTTCTCAGGATCAGAAAAAACAGGAACTTTTTGCTAAGAGGTATCTGACCTCGTGTGAGGTTTCTTGGGAGCCAGAGCTATTTTCAAACAATCACAGCGTACTATTTCCTCCTCTCTGAACAACCAAAGGAAATGGAAAATAAAACCCAGGGAAAATCTTCGAATCTTCGTTCCCCAGCAACGACGCCAATTAATGTTGTTCCTTGAGAAACAATTCCTTGCTGTGTAAAGGAATCCGTGCTCAAGACATTAAAGATTATGTCACAAAAAAGTATATATCTATCTCTGTTTATTAAACCTTCAAATATTAATAATATAATCTCCGAATATCAAATCCCTACAAGTTCTGCAATGCCATGTTCTCTTTATGCTGAAGTGAATGAATGGAAGACGAAGAAAGAAAAGGACTTTAAATTGTTATGCTGCTTAAAACAGAATCTACCATTATAAAACCCTAAAGAAGTGAGAAAAAATAAAGTTAAAATAGAGGAGTGCCCATTAAGGATGTTTAACTCTTAGATACACAGATATCAAGAGACCTGCAGCTCAAATCACTCTACTTTATTCATAGATATGGAAACGAAATGAAAACTGGAAAACTATTCAACACAGATAGAATGATGGAAACTTGCAAAAATTTTCATTGATTCAATATTTTTCAGTACAAAATTAGGCTTCAAGGTCCAAAACTTGGAACCTTCTTTCTTCTTCAAATTGTCTTTAAATACAATATGACCAAAATGGTTTCCAGTAACAAAACTGATTTTAACTAACTCTAACTGCTTAACTACTAACCGTAGTGGAGGCACATGCCTCGGAAAAGTTCCATTACATTTACATGACTTCATTTAAAACATGATAAAATGTCATAATTTCTAATCTATGTGAACTAATGCTCCTAAAATAGTGGTTGTCTCAATGACTATTTGTGGCTGAACGACTACTTGTGGCTGAGTGGTTGGAGTTCCCTTTTCTGTGTCCATAGAAAATCTCTTGCATTCTTTCCAGAGCTTATCCTGAGTCGTCGAAGCATTTTTATAATGATGATATTCCAGTCTAAATGCAAAAATCTGACCGTGAGTAAGATTTCCCGTGAATAATGTCTTCACCATCCATAGCAGGAGGATATGCCTTTGTAAGAAGTTAAACACTGTTTCTCCCTTTAAAACCTGTGTCTTTTCATGCCTGCCATCTGCTCTGCTTTTTGCAAATGTCAACTGATCTTCATAGAAATTCCATGACATGATATCCCCTTTCTCAGTCCATCATGAAGGAAAACCTGTTCAAGTCAATTTGTCAAATGATATATCAAATTTTTTAATTATCTCTTTAATTCCCAGTAACCGCTTCTCTGCGGCCTTCCGAAGATCATTTTTTATTATCATTTTATTCACCTCCTTAGCATAAAAGTATCTATCCTGTATCCCCATATCTCCTAACTCTTCATTTGTCTTGGAATTAATAAAGTTTATGAATTTTCTGGCCCAATTCGCTCTTTTAATAGCGGCCTGCTTCTCATATAATAGCTCCTTTTCATGCTCTGAAACAATGCTTTTCTCTCTAGCAATTATATTCATGGAATCCCATTTTGACTGCATTTCTGAAATAATCTCATTCCATATGATATCCTTAGCTTTAATAAGAGAGATATTACCTTTTAACCTCTCCTTGAGCTCTTTAATTTCCTCTTCAGCTTTCTGTAGTTTTTGCTTGTTCTCATGTGCTTTTTCTTCCCATCCTTGCATCATCTTGGTAACCGTTTCCAATTCTGACTGGGCTTGTTTACAATCTCTCTCCGCCATATTTAATTCTGTGCTTAGATGAATAATCTAGGCTTTAGGATCAGCATCACCTGCAGAAAAATCAAAGGTACAAGTATGGTTCTCAATATGGTTCTGTAAAGATATAACAGTCTGCTTCACTTTAGTGAGTTCTTCGTCTTTCTTCAACAACTGCTATCACAATTCCTCTTTCTCCTTTTCAACCTCAGCTACTTCTGCAGCCATTGAGTGCTCTGTAGCTGGTAATTTTAACTTTTTCCTTAGTGAGGATATTTTCACTTCTACACTTTTCATAATTTTTTGAATTGCAGCTTTATCATTTGGATCCACACCGATTTTCATAATGATCTTCTTCAACTCTTCATTTTGAGTTGTTAATTCCCTTTAATTAGCTTTCTCCATTTTGCATTATCTGATGGCCTTTGCAAGAACGTTTTCAGTCTTGACTGTTGTAGCATTGGTCTTGCTCAAATCATTTACAATCGGCTGCCCGGTTTGCATATGAAGATTCATTTTGTCCCACAAGGGGATCTTTTTAACATCCATGATTATGTTTAACTCCTTAAAGCTGCCCGAAGATCCAAGGGACATTCCTGTTGGATGTGACAGAGCCATCTTAAACTGATATTTTTCCAGATCCATCACAGTCAATAATCTTGTCTGGTCAGCAGCTATGTGATGCTCTGCTTGTGCTTCTATATTGGCTTTTATCCTCTGGTTCCTTTCCTCAATCTGTGTGAACATTTGCTTTACTGAAGGAGCCTTTTCCAAATGAAGTTCCTGTCTTCTAGGAGATGAGGGGAAATCTTGTTCTTCATTGACTTGGAGAGTAAAACTAGGTGAATTGGAAGAATGGTCTTCTACTAGTTTGGTTCTTTTTTCCTCTCGGGGCTCCTCTTCATCTATTTCAATAACATCTTCTCTACCTCTTTTGCTCACTCTTTCCAAAATTGTAGGTGTTTGAATGCTGGTCTTTGATGAACTTGACTCACCTGGATTAGCCAGTTTCTCCAGATCAGGTTTACTTACATGGGAAAATGCAGCATACCCATTCTCAACCCTTTTCTGAGAAATTATTCCATGCGGATCATAAGGCCATTTTTTCTCCCAACAACAACTACGTCCCTTCCAACATTTTTGAGACTTCATCAAAATCTTGTCTCATGTTGACCACAAAAGGTCCAACACTCATAGGAAATTTGTACATCAAACCTTTCTTCATGGGAAGAAAGTGAACTTGGTCTACATTAAGACTTTGCCTTATGAATTCCAGGGTGAAAAGAAGCATGGGAACAAAGGTTGGGAGCCTATAGGGCTCAATGCTAACTCCATACATCCTTATCTCAGAGTATTCTTTGAATACAAACCAATCTCCAAATTTGCAATTGGGTCCTAACTGTAGGAACTCCCGAGCTTTTGGTAGAAAGCATGGAGGAAGAGTTCCATTAAAATTTTTATAAGCAGTAGACATGAAATGGTCAGCAAATTCAAACAGCCCTGCTTCGTTCTCTTCTTTTCTAACCATATAGGTCCAGAATAAAACTGATTGCTTATTTTTATTACTATCAACTATATTTAAACCCAAACTCATGAACTCTTCAACATTTTGATACAAAAATAAGTAAACAACCAATGATGGGAATCTGAAGAAACCTGTTAGAGGGAAAGCTATCAATTGGGAGTTTACTAGTTCCTGCCAAAAATACGGAATGTCAAGGACCACCCCTGGCTTCATCATCAGTGTGAACATCCCCAAGACTAATTTATCAATTTTGTGTTCATCGTCTTTTCCAAAAATCTCCGTAATGCAGCTAAGAACTGGCCTATACTGAACACTGAACGCCTCCAAACTAAAATTTTCTCCTTCAAATTGAGTTTTCTCTAGATTTGATTTCAAAAATGACATACAATGACTGAACTCTTTGTTTGAAAGATCTTCAAAATACTAAACCAATGAATCTTCGGAGAACTGTAATGGGGACTCATCTTCTGGAAAGCATAATGCTTGGCGCATTAATTGTGTTGATACCTGCAGGATATTTTCCCCCTGAGCATTCATGACGAAGCATTTTCCAGGGTACATAGATGAGACTAACCATGAGATGAACTCGGGGAAGAAGTGAGTTTTCGGAACACAGGCAGACAACACACCAGAACTTTTCATAGAAGATAACACAAGGGATTTGTCAGTGTTTAGGGTTACTTGGTAATACAGTAGGGGATGATTGACGGACGACGCGGTATCATGAACATCCTTTTCACTATCCAGGAGGGGACTGAGGTTTGATGAACCAGACAAAGATGTTCTTTTTGCCATGACTGACAGGAACTTGAAAGCAATTCGTGGGGTAACGGATAATGCAAAGGTGGCGAGACACAGTTAAAAAGGGAAAACAGTCACACATAGACAAAAACGGGATTGAAGAACTCTTTAATAGGCTACGGGAATCCATAATAAATGCTGGAATGACGTGGAAAAATAGTTGAGAGTGGATGACAACTTTTTTCCACCTCACCTGATGACGTCATTGCGGGGGGTCTTTGAGTACGGTGAAAAAATTTAACCCATACCCCCCGTAATGAATCCAAGCCGTTGATCACGGCAGAACCAAGATCTGACTAGTCAACTACGGGGGGTCAGGATTTGATAAACGACGAGCTAATTCTCCCCCTGCAATAGCTTATCCATAAGCCCTTTTCTGTGATCACCACTTCCGCTCGGGAAGCTGCTCGGGGCTTAATCTTGAAATCATACATATCGAAATAAAGCTTATGACTACTTTATGTACATCAATTATTCGAAATACATTGCATTTGTTTTTTATGCTAAAGTATTAATAACTTCATACTATAGCATATTTTCGATTTTTTTTTTTTTTTTTTAGATTTTCGAAATAAAATATAAAAAGGATATGCAGATAATGATCCACAACAAGAGGTATCCAAATTACGGACGTTGCTGCAGTATGAGAAAATTGCCAAAGAAGAACAAGAAAAAATATTTCAAGCAAGATTGGATAAATTTAAGGATTATCCTAAAATTGACCAATTTAGAACAAAAGCTCTAGAAAAAAGTAAGCTATTGTCTCAGCAGTTGGATGATCTGTGTCAAAAAATTGCACAAGCTGAACCTTTATGTGAAATAACATCTTCCCTCATTGATGAATCAGTCAGTACCAGAATTGAATTTGATAATGCAGATGATAAGATTTCAGAATTTATTTCATGGCAGGACTTAGAACAAGGAAAGAGTTCAAATCTTCCCAGGATCGAAGAAAGGCATAAATAAATTTTGTTTGCTGAATGGGAAACACAGTCGATTAAAGAAGAACATGCTACATTAACGGCCAGAGCCATAATGAACAATCTGACACAATTAGTTAATGATATTTTATATGCTACTAATTTAATTTCAGATTGTACTCCAGTTAAATTGCCAAATGTGAAAGAAATTGATACCATGTGGAAGCAGGAATTAATCAACAAGAATCAAAAGAACAGAAAAATACAGGAAATTACATGGGATGTCCTATGGACATATTTGATCAAACCAAAAATTTAGCAGATAGAAATCAAATGCCTTTCTAATGCCATAAATTACATCATTCCAGAGCTATCCGATGACACATACACTAGTCAGTTGCATTTGAGGCTGAGTCATCCAACCGAAGTTAAATATATGCTTAAAATATTCCACCTCAGTACATTGAATACATAAGAAATTCAATGAATCTGTTTTATTTGATATTGCAAGTCTTTTCCCAGATCTCTGATGATAGTTTATAGCATAAGTTATAGTTAATTTGTTTTGTTAATTTCCTATTTAAACCCCTTTCAAGCATTTAGAAAGGGGTCCTGAATTTGTAATATTTTGGCTTTGGATAATACATTTCTGTACTCCATTGACTATCTTATTTTTTATAAAGGATCACATTCTGTGATTTCATGGTGAATTATCTTTAAGAGTTTCATTTCTGTACCTTGAAGATTGTTCTAAGTTAAAGCACAAGATTCCTGTCATTTCATGGTGAATTATTTTTTAGAGTTGCATTTCTGTACCTTGAAGATTGTTCTAAGTCAAAGCGCAGGATCTGGATATCAAATTGCATCAAGAAAATATCTTAATGAATTTGGTATTTCTATCGATTTACTGTTATTTTCTTTATGTAATGAAGTATTCTATTTGAAATTTTCTTTCATTTATATGTGCTTGTTTCTCAAATATTTCTTTATCATATCATTTCTAAAGATATATAAATATTCATCTAAAATAGTATGTGCAAATGATATATAGAATTATGAATGCGATGTGCTATTCTAACTCTGTTTAATTTCTTAAACAGAGTTATCATTATATGATACTGCATCTTTCTGTTGAATAATAATACATTTTCATGGTTATTTGTTTAATTGAAGCAATATTTAATTCATATTCATAATTAATACCCGGGTTAGTTTTATAATTATTTGCAAGTTATAGATTAAGTTATATAGATTAATTTAGTTAGTTAGTTCCATTTATCCACTTGCACAAACACTCCATCACCAATCCATTTATTATTAGGAAACTGGTCCTATAAATCCAGTCGGAGCCACCACACCAAACGGAAAAGGGGTTGTCCTAAGGTCCGGACTGGGTGGTTTTCCCCCAATGTTTGAAGCAACAATTTTCGAGGCTTCAACAGGTTGTTATGTTTTAATAAATGATGTTTTAGTCCTAATTGTATTAGGAGTCTAAACAGATAGTTTAACTGTCAGTTGTAAATGCAGTTTGTTTTATGAAAAGTGTTAGGTGTCAAAGTTCGAATTCTCCTCAAAGGATTGGAGAGAATCCTAAGATGTAATGAATACTCTATACAAGGGAGGAAATCGAATAGCATTGGGTTGGAATTTTGCTGGAACAAGTGTACTATTTGGTATTATTTGCAACTCTGTTTTTATCTTAATACAATGGTATCCATTTGTTACTCAGGATTCAGAAAAGGCTATGGATGATTGATGTTGTTATGTTTCTCCTTTATCTTTTACTTGCAGTGGCATGAGTGTATTTTACTTAGAACTCACTGTGAAGGTGCTCTAACTTCCTTCATATATTCATGGACTGTGTGACCTACTGTTTTATTGTTTTACTGATGCATCTAAGCCTTAATATGCCCTGACTTCCATATGAATTTGATATCCATGTTTAATAAAAAAATAAAGTGACCCCCTAAGACCAATGGATGCATGTTTATTATAGTACGACCAATTACTAAATTTAATCCATTTACTCACAGATTTAGCCATCTGACTTTTATTTGAAAATCATAAAAACTTTGAGAGATCCCTCTCAGGCTGAGGAGGCTAAGTCTCAGCTAAAAGCCTGGTTTGAAATAGTTACTGGGGGTCTCCTTGATTAGCAGCCTATCAGGGCCTGATTTTGAGATAACATAAAGAATCAATATTAGAACATTATAAGCAAGAGCATTCACTACCAAACCATTTTTCAATTTTTTTTATATAGCTTTAGAGCATCCCAAAATTTTCCTTCTTTCTAGTGCCCCCATATTAAGATGGTATAAGTAAAAACATCAAGCTTCATATCACATTCAATCATATCTCTATAGAGGTGGATTTTTTTTTGCAAATTTCCCTCTTTGCATTGTCCATAAATTAGAGTGGTGTAAGTACAAATATTTGTCTTACAAACATGATGATTTATTTGTTAAACTAATTAGCCATCGTTAGTTTTTGTGAAAATGGGTGAATCATTTATCATTATTTCCCTAAAAAACTTTAGTGTCTTGTCTAGTCTAGCTTCCTTTCAAAGCCCATTGATTATAGAACTTAGGGTAAAAACATTGGTCATTAAAACCTTTCCTCCCATTTCATCATGTAACTTGAAATCCTCTTGCATGTTACCATCCTTATAGTATCTATCAATCAAAGAAGTGTAAGAAAAAAACCAAAATTTCATTATACAACACTAAATCCTTTTCAAATTTACCTTCCTTGCAGTGCTTTCCAATCAATGCATAAAAATTAATGTCAGGCACTAACCCATTCTCCACCATTTCAACAAAATATCCCAAATCTTTCTCTGATTTTCCTTATTTGTGGATCCCATCTATCAATGCATTCTATGTGACACAATTTTGAACCACACCTCTTTCATGCATTTCAGACAATAGTTTTTATACCCCTTCGACCTTCTCTTCTACACAAAACCTTTGATGAGAGAACTGTAAGTAAAAACATCGTGCATGAGACTCATCTTGAACATTTCCAAACACAAAATAAGTGGTTCCTACAGATCCCTATTATTGCAGTGACCATCAATCAATTTGTTGTAAATAATAATATTAGGTGTTGTACATTTTACAATCATTTCAACAAACAATGTGTTTGCTTCCTCCATATTTATCTCCTTGTAATGCCCATAAATCCAAGTAAATTATATAAAAACATTAGGCTTGATGCATTTTGGAGGATCCCATCATAAAGCTTAAGAGCTTCCTTCATGTTAGCTCTCTTATAGTATCCATCCATCATATCAGTGTATGTAAGCAAATTAGGAGCAACATTAAGGGTCCACATTGTTCCAAACAGGGCACATGAATTCTTAAGACATACTTGTGCCACTCTTAGCATATTTTATCCTATTTTATTTTTTTCGAGAATTAGAGTAAGTGTTTTTCTCTTGACTTTTCATTTCTAGAATTGGTAAAGTGCTTTACTCAAGATTGATTCCTTGTTTAGGATAGGTCACATACCACTATGATATTGTGGCTTCCATTCATGCATTTTTTACTCTTTGAGACTCTTATCTAGGAAATTATCTACGCATATTGGGGCACTTTTCCCAAGCCTATTTTTAGGTTGCCTTACTTTTTTTTAACCATATTGTGTAGGTGAGGTTTTCATATTCAGTTAATAATGAGTGTGTTTAGAGTTGAAATTTTAGCATTGTATTTTTTATTTTTTCAGTGAATAGAAAAAATGTGGTTTTGAGTGCTTCAAATTTATTGAAGCTTTTGTTGTACACATTTTCTATAATTAGAATACAAACAACCATTTTGAGAGTTCATTGATTTTCCAGCTTTCTAGGGCTTCTAGTTTGAATATCTTCTTACTATGTATTGGAATTTTAATGAAATTTAATTGACTTCATGGCATTAATTTCTTCCATTTTCACTTCCTAAACCCATTTCATTTTAGAATTTTATTATTTGAAAAGCTATTTTTATATTCCATAATTAATTTTCAATCTTAATTGTTCATTAACTTTCAATTTTGTAAATATTATATGCCATATCCCTCTCCTATTATAATTAAATCAATTATTTGACAAGCTTTAGTTCTTTTCATTTTTCAAATACCATTGTTCGTTAATTTATAATTTATAATAATATCAAATAACCCTATATATACTATCCTCCTTGTCCATTTGCAACATTGTTAACATTTCATTAACCCATGATGATGAGTCAAGTGAAACTAGAAAATATTTGTAGGAGGGAGCTCAAATAAAGAAATAACCTGAGCCCCAATACAATCAAGGGATATAACCTTGTCATGAAATATTTCTGTATTCCTCCCAAGCTATATGCTCCAACTTATAACGAGAGGGATGTTCCTAAACTTAGTTGGAGAGGCAAAGTTCCACCAAGAGAGACAAGCTAAATTAAAATACTCACCATTCCATCGAAGCTCTAGAAACATTGCATTGTGTACCAAGTTCCATACTGTAATTGTTGCAATACAATACAAGAATAATTTCTCAACAAATTCCTATGCATTTTTCATAAAGGACGTTGTGATGGACCAACCAAAACCTCCTCCTTAAATTCCCCCCCCCCCCCGCCGGAACCAAATTCCTATGCATTTTTCATAAAGGACGTTGTGATGGACCAACCAAAACCTCCTCCTTAAATTCCCCCCCGCCAGAACTTTATTCTCTAGCAAACACCATAGGATCAAGCGATATTTTTCTGGGCACTTCAATTTCTATATATGCTTCCACCACCATTTATTTTCCTTAGGTTACTTCCAAGCATATAAGAATAAATATCCTTCTTTTGGAGAATACTCCCCAAATGGAGAGTCTATCTATTGAAGCTCATCTTATCTATCTTGAATTTTAACATGAGAGATATTTAGGGTCCTCATCATTAAAGATATTTTGAGGTATAAAATTGGCTTCCTATGGAATATTATAAAATAATAGTGGAAATGATAAAATAATATTAGATTGCATCATCAAATTTTAGAGGGAAAAAAATACGATTTTACTCAACTTTTGCGCATGAGAAATCATTGGATATAAAATTTAATTCCTTATCCAAATAATACCCATGTTCCATACTTTAAATGGACCCTACTACATATAAAATGAGAAATACATGAAAAATGTGATTACAAAAATATTTTTTTCATGTATTTATTATTTTTCGTGTAGCTACGTCCATTGAAAGTATGCAACATATATTCCTTGGATGAGGAATTAAATTATGCATCTAATGAGTTATTATACTTGAAATTTGAGTAAAACCATAGGGAGATAAATTGAAAATGCGAGTTGAAAAAGTAGTTTTTTTTTTTTTTAATCTTGTTACATTTTTACTCCAAAAATGGTGAATCATCCCCCATGGTTGACATCATCATCTTGAATCCTACTGGTTCTTATAAAATTGATTATGGTTGTACTTTTTTGTTTTTAGACCCAATTTTGACCTCAAAGTTTCTCTAATGATAGTTGTTCCATAGTTGATCCCAATCTGTAGGCAAGTTAAGAGCCTGAGAAGGCAACCAACCTTGAGCCCATAGAGTGGAATTATTTGGGTCACCAACTTTATTTAAGGTTCTTATACCTTGAGTAGCTAGATGCTCCACCATAATCATTTACATTAAACATATACCACAAACTATAATTTTTTTTATGTTATACATTAACAAATATAATATTAATATTTTGTACCTATAATTTTAAATATATTTTAAAATAAAAATAAACTAAGGATTTAATATTATGTGAATTTTAAAATACATGAACAATATGTAACAAGATTCTTATATCTTCCCAAAATACATAACAATCAATACCATGTTTATTGCTTGTCAGGATACATACTATGTACTCAGATGTTTATTGCATGTGAGGATACATAATATTTAATGTTATGTAAGGTACTTAGTGTCACTTGTGCAACTACTTGCTCATGCCACATGTAAACCCAATCAGTTTGACAAGTTTTTTTCACCAATTTTTTATGACTAACGACTAAATCCATAAAAACCAGATTTCCTTATCCTAATACAATATGACCATTTTTTCCCATAGAAATAGAAATTATCTACGATGCCTTACCATCGATGGACGAAGACACCATGATATCTGAGAGTTTAAAGGAACTATTGACATTCCCATTTAACATTTTTTCAGATAATTCTGAAGAAAAATACAAGAAGATCTCATCAATGAGACACGTGAATCATGTTCCTCTCATATTCATCATCTCTTTGGTCACATGTTCGAATCCCATTTTCACAACCGCAAAATTGTAATTTCCAACACTCATTTCGCTTAACCATACTGTAATGTCAAAACGCTCCCTGCTTCTATTACTACCCTTATATTGCACTAAATTCTTTATTGAGTTCCAAGACGTCTATGGGAGAGACTCAAATCCACTCATATTGAGGGAAAAAGTATCAAATGTTCGGTTACCCATAATTTTCACATAAATATGGCATTCATAGTCATTGATGTCTTTTACATTGGGTAAGAAAATTACATTGTTATGATTCAATGTTAGGGGCGAGGGCCACCATAGGGCTCAAATAATGCATGAGGTTGGAGGGATTTCCCATGTTTGGATGTCGTGGGGAGACCAACATTACTATGACACCATTTGGCTAAACACTCAATCTTAGAGGAAATAAATGTTGGCACTGTGGCTCAATTAAAACACCCTAAGAAACAATTTCGAAGCTCTAACAACAAGTTATCGGTGATTTGTTCCAAGCGGTAAAAAAATATTGGACAGAGGAGGATGAAATTTGAAGAATGTGGTTGGTTGAATCTTCCCAGTCCAACCTCGTATAGGAACACCTTCGGTGTAATTACTTTAAATTATATAATATATTATGTTCACAATGTCGTTGAATTTTATGATAATTCAATTACCAAGAAACATGTTTTCATTGATATTTCATTTATATTGCATATTATTATATTTTATGAATATTTTAAATACTTTCTTCATAACACATTTTAAGTTGTTTATTAGATTTAATGACATTGTTGTGTTAATTTATTTCATACATTATGTTTACATTTTTGTAAATATTTTTGATTATTTTCCTATCAAAAAAACATTTCTGCATTCATGTTTTCAGGTTATCATTGGTCTTTCTCGTGGAGCACACTATTTGAGAGAAAATGTTCATAGGAAAGGGTGAAATAAAATAATTGGATGGTGGACAAGTGTATAGTGTGCATGTATAACTAACCTTCAAGATGTGAAAATTCAATAACTTCCTCAACTTATGTGCCCATTCAATAATTAATAAAAAAATTAGCATGTGAGTGCAAAGAAATGATAAATAACCCCCAATATGATTCTAATGAGGGAACCCACCCTCAAATATCATTTTATAATATGGGGCCTGAACATGTGTGCCAAACACTAGTGTTACCCTCAACTTGTATACCACATTAATAATATGTTGAATTACCTAGTTATTTTTTAATAAATTACAACTTAGGAATGAGGCCTCAATTAAGGCTTAGAACCTAGTAGTAAAATATCCAATAATCTAGCACTTCAACCTTAGGTTTGGGTCTCTTATAAATCAATGATAAAATATCTCAATATACTTCGGTATGTTCACATATAGAAAATTTGATATAATGGAATTTGTTGAATGAGAGATTAATTATGAAAGAAAAACTAAAAAGTGGATAAAATGGATCATGCACACTCTAGGAGAGAGTTATTTATGGAATATAGGTGTAATACAAGTTTTTTTCTAGGTAAAATGAAAGGATGATGAAATAATTGATGGTACCTAGACAAAATGATATATGGACAATGAAAGGAGAATGACATATAGGAAAACCACTGGGAAAGTAACTAATGAAGATATATGGCATAAAAAAAAAGATAAGAATTGAACCCATCATGCAAAAAACATGCAAAAATAACTACTAGAGAATCATGGGAGCACAACATAAAGCAAATATGATATTTATCCACTAATGATCAACAATAGAATAATACTTAAAACAAGATGAATATACATAATATATCAATAAGTCAATCTCTGAAAATGATACAAATATTACCAATCAATATGATAAGTTGAAATAATAATAAAAACATGATGATAATTTATCCCATATCCTTCAATGCATGCCAATATCTTACGCATCTTCATCAAGTGACCGCTTTGGAGGTGCCAACCCCTTCAAGATAAAAGTTAGTTTTTATATTCCCATATTTGAAGGTCAGATAGATGCAAATTCTCTAGACAAATGGGCATATCTGTTGGAAGGGTATTTTTCTGTCCACAATTTTTTTGGATAGAGAAAATATTACCTTTTTACTCCTTAAGGTTGTCCCACATGTCAAGGATTGGTGGGAGACTTAAAGTGAGAAAAATGACACAAATGAATCTGCAATATTTGTTGTTGGAACTACTTGGGACTCTTTCAAGGATACTATTAAGGAACAATATTACTCTAGTGGAAGCTACGATGACTAGTACATGAGATAGACCACACTGTGGTAGGAGAGGGACCCAAGAGTGCTAGAGTTAACAAATATCTTCCATACCTTGCACACTAAGTTGAGTATCAAATATTATGAGTGACATATAGTTCTCAACTACTATGATGGTCTACAAGGACACATCCAAACATAAATATAGTTTCTAGACATCTCCTCATTATGTGATATACCAAAATGATGTCAAAATCAAGTAGAAATTTAAACAAAAGAAGCAAGAGTGTATATCTATGAATTTATCACAGCAAAAGTATGGAAAATGAAACCCCAACCTGCAAAAAAAATGACATATCTAGGGTGGAGCACCATAATACAACCTACCTAAGATGTAAATAAATAAGGGTAATGAGAAGATGAAGAAAGACATAGCAAATTGGTGTGAGTTCCATAAGAGCCCTTGGCATGACACTGGTGAATGTCTCTCAATGAAGTTATTGGTGGCCAAATTGAAAGTATTAGAGTGAGAAGCATATTTTGACTTTGAATTAAATCTATAAAAGGGGATGTAGGTCATTGATCTTGAACTCATTTCCACCATTACTACCACCAAGGTCTAGTCAAGTGAAATTGAAGAATTCAAAGAAGGTGAGCACCCTTTTCACTAGAAAATGTGGGTGAAGGGTGCTCTGTTACACTTCATTATCGATTAAAAAAACTCAAAAGAACCTCACCTTAGGAAAGGTATTCAAGCAGTGACACATGTTGACAATACCTCACCCATATCAATACACCATATGATGGCTCCACTAAGGGCGAGATCTTTGTTAGGAATTAGTGTCACCTTCCATACAACATTAATCCCTTCAAGGATGAGGTATTATGTGATATTTTCCCCCTTGAAAGTTGTTATTTTTCATTTAGGCCAACCATACTTGTTGTTAGTATGAATTCTTTGTCGAAGCGTACGAAAAAGAACCACTTTAGCTATGCATAACTAATAGCCCTAACAACAATAATGGCTGCAAAACATCTTCAGATCTGCAATTAGTAGTTAAAGTGCTGCAACAAACAGATCTATAAATGGAAAGACATTAAGCAGTAAAGTAAAGAGTTTGCTCCATGCATCCAACGGACAAGACAAGAACACGATTTTTGAATGAATTTTTATATTACAGGGCACCTGGGAGGAAACAAGAAGGTGTATCGAGATCTCCTCAATGGGATGGGTTCTTTGTAGTCCTCAGCACTTCAGATCTAAGCTTTCTCTCTCTTGTAGATGTAGAAAACCCAATGTAGAAGGTAGAGCTCAATGGGAGAAACAATGGCAGAAAATGAGACCGAGTGTATAGATCCAGAGTGATCTAGTATGCAACAAAAGGTGAAGAATGAAGGGGAAAACCCTCCTATTTATAACAAAATATTGGGTCATTCTAGATCTTGGTGCATGGTTAAAATAATGTTAACCAAATCTAGATCCACCTCTATGGAATATTTTATTATTATTTGTTGGAGGGAAAGGGTGTTTGACTTGGGTCGAATCCCTTGATTAGTGAAAAATAAATAAATAAATGATTTATTTATCTTTTTAAGGAAGTGGTTGGGATATAATCAAATAAATAATGATTTATTTGATTAATGGTGGTTGATTTGGTCATATTTAACAGGGAATATTATTTAAATAATTATTCCTAGAAAATAATAAGATAACTATGGGTTTATCTCATTAATTTCTTTGTTTTTGGGTTAAACATGACTGGGAATAATAATTAAATTATGGTTTAATTAATTATTCATTTTGGGGTTTCCTAATTAACATAGTGAAAGCAGTTTTACTTGGGGTAAAACTGGTCTTACATGGTGTACTTGGGTCCATCTAATGATGAAGAGTTAGATGACCAAAAAATGGTGTAACAGATTGCCCCCCAGCATGCGAGTGTCAGGAGCAAATCGTATGACCGAAGTACGTTGTAAGAAAACAATCACTAGACAACAACAGGGTATGTCAGAGAGAGAAATATGAGGTAGATAGTGTGCTGAAGGACTAGACCCGGAGGAGACGAGACTCGCAGGTGCAACAAGTCTCTGTTATGAGAGGGTACCTGTGCTGAAGGCGGCGGGGGAGGCATACCTATGCCCGCCGTGACAAAGTACAAAAGAATAGTGTGTCCCGTGAACAAGGGACCGAACCATAGAGTACAGCTGGCATAATCAAGAGCCAGATAAAAATACAATGAAGAGTCTCACATACATGCTGTGCCTGGGATAACAGCCAGGACTAGTACAATATCATCTGAGTACATGAGATAAATACAACCCAAATGCCCCCTGTAAATGGGGAAGGGCTCACAAAATCTGAGTGATACATGCAAATCATAGAGGTGCTGCAAGTGGCTAAGGCCAACATCATCAAAATCTGGAGCGGCATCAAAGGCTGCAATGAAGAGGTCATCCGGGCATGTGGGGGGCTACCTGCAGGGCCACCCCCTCATGAGGGCTGAGACATCTCACACACGCCCGGGAATCATCAAGAGCTGCTGCTGGGTCACTGGACTGTCCAGTATACGAATCTCGATCATGCTGAAAGGAGCTGGAGAAGCAACCAAGTCAAAGGGAAGTGAGAAATCCCCCTGCCTGAGCCGAGGCACCGAACAAAAGTGGAAGCTGGAACCAAGGTACACCGCCCTCTAAACCGTGCTTCTGGAATAAATATGCTGAGGTCGACAGAAGGAGGTCCGCCGTAGGTGAGGCAATGAGAGAACCTCAACTAAGGCACGAGAGAAGAGCAATAGAGCGACGGATAGACTGACACTAATGATGATGGTGGAAATGGGAAGGATGGAGTGGCGAATGGACAACTTCCCTTGTTAGAGCATAAAGGGCATGAATGACATGGCAGCGACTGACACAATATCGAAGGGGACGGGGGACAGTGGGGCTGAAGGTCATGAGATGCGACACAAGAGAGGAACCAAGCAAAAAGAATGGAGGGCTATAGTAGGGTGTAAAAGGATGCGGGATAGACTCCATGAATGCAATGATGACTCAACTCGGATGCTCTAAGCAAGGGCGACTAGATAATGCTGCCACACAGTAAAGGCCCCAATGGGGGGTCATAGAAACATGAGTACAAGGTGGGCACTCAAGACGAAAATCAACACGAACATGGAAAAGTAAGGGGGCGATGTGGTGCCCCAAGTACAAGTGTCGTAAGTGAGGAAATTCGATTTTAAGGAGTGGTGAAGTGACCCTTCGTGGAAAAAATGTGTCCGGGTGAAGTATCAAATCACCAAAAACTAAGTAAAACCCATTTGAGAGCTCGGTGAGATCTATCCAGCGGTGCTGACGGTTCGTCGAACGGGGCCACGGTGTGGTCGCAGCAGTCGAAAGAAGAAACAGGGGTTCTCTTTTAATGAGGCGGTTTTCCCTCCAAAATCATTCATTTGCTATTGTTGCTGTGGTGAATGTGGAGTGGAGAGAAGGCCCTAAATCTTGCGGCGAACGTAGCGGACAAACCGACCGTTGGATTCGAGATCTGTCAGTTGGAGGTAAGAGGCCTAACCTTGCTCTTGCATTTTGATGGATTAGATTTGCAGTTTAGGGCCCAACACCCCAGAAACAGCCCCTCCCTCCTCTCTATGGCCGGGTCGCACCTTTTGGGGCAAAAAGTGCGACCCAGGACGCAGGTTTGGGGGCAAAAAGTGCGACCTGGTCCAGAAATGGGCAGAAAGCTGCGACCTGGGAGGGGAGGGGGGCTTGGTGTTGTTTGATGGTTGGGAGTTGGGTTTTTGTGTGTGGTTATGGTTTGCCCGATCTGTACCCTGACAAAGAGAATGTGTTTGTGCAGGTATGGCAGAGTTACGGGTCAACTGGAGAGAGAGGGATCTGGGAACACTTCGGGCAGAGATCAAGGTGGATCAGGGCGTCCGTCGTGTATTGGCCAGATTTGGGGTTCTCAAGTTTGTGGAGAACCCGTTGATGAGAGCAGGGGAACCATTACTGGCCCGGATTATCAGTTACTGGGATCCAGATCAGGAGATCTTTGTAGTGCAGGGGCACGGGATCGAACTGACGGTCCAGGATGTGTACTTCCTGACCGGCCTCCCACCATTGGGGATAGTGGGAGACACGCAGCCAGTGTTGCCGCGGGGGCGGCATATCATGGAGTTTGTGGAACGCCATTGTCGACCGGGTTTCCAAGTCAAGGGGACCCGGATATCGATCGGGGATCTAGAGAGGCTAGAAACCCGTGCAGTGGCCGCAGCTGTGCTGCGAATCCTGGGCACCTAGGCGTTCCATCACATCACCGGTGGGCAGATGATGATAGTGGAGAGTGTGCTGAGTGGGAACTACTTTGGGTGGGCCCAAATGATGTTGGTGTCGCTAAAGTGACAGTTGTCGCTATGCAGGCGGCAGGTGAATCATGATTGCTCATATGGGACGTTGTTGTGCGCCTTCTTCTTTGAGAAGATCCCGACCTTGAGGCCTCGTGTGCATCTTCCAGATGGGGGCCCGAGAGAGCCCAGGATGCGTCGTTGGGGACGACTACTCTGCAAAGGAGGAGGAGGGGCGGTCGGGCGAACATTTCGACCGGAGTTCTTTGCCCATTGGGATCGGATGCCGTTGTACATAGACGACTACCCTTATAGTGGGATGAGCTACTATGGGGATCCGGATTTGCCACTTCCGGCTGGTCGAGTTTGGGGGCCCGATGGTAAGTGACAAATTGCTATTCTTATATGGGCATGTTTAAAGTTTTTTGAATAGTAAATAATGATACTGATTCAGAGACTTTTGGTATGCAGATATAGCACCGGTAAAACCGGCCGGATATATGGGACGACCGGCAGCGTCTGGAGCTACGGGTCCGAGTGGATCGAGAGCAGCGCAAAATGATGGTGCAGCCGCCCTACTGGAGGACATCCGCCGTAGATGTGAGCAGTTGTTGACCGGAGTATCAGAGCGCGGGTGGCAGGATTTAGACGACCAGTACATAGAGCCATGTGTTGGTCTTCCCTCGGAGTGGCGAGGTATCATGCGGCGCATGGCGATGGCCGGTCAAGCTATGCGTGATCTACATGCTGCAGGGGCAGAGCCATTGGCCCGGGAGCCTCCAGATAGTGATTAGGGGCATATGGTGCCCCTTCTGATGTATGTAGGGGCAGGTGGTGCCCCCTAGAATGTATGGAGGGGCATATGGTGCCCCCAGTTTTTGTTTGTAACATGTTATGGGCATGTCGTATGTATATGTATGGGGGGGCGTATGGTGCCCCCAGTTTTTGGAACATGCTATGGGCATGTCATGTGTATCAAAGTAGATGGACTCATCAATATATGGTTTGCGACACATATTATGGATATGCATCGTCTTTTGATGGTTTATTTAATGTTATTGTCTTGTATGAATTGAGTGTGATAAATGCCAATCTAGAACATGGTTTGCAATACTATCTACGTAGTGATTCTGGTCTCTGGGTACATGGTTGAAAGTTATGGTTTCAAATGCATGTATTAAGACTTTTACTCGTAAATAGCGTCTAAACAGCACAGGGTTACGCACACGATAAACACCATTTAGTTGCATGACAAGAAGCAAGGAATCCAAACGAACGTGCAGGTGGCGAATGCGATGCAGCAAAGCATCAGCTAGTAGGCCACGCACTGCATCGTATTCGGCCTGATTGTTGGTGGCAGAACCAATGCATACCCCGTTAGACAGAACGAGGTCATGCAAGGGGGTGAAGATAGCCCACCCTGCCGAGGCAAGATTCCTGGAGTAGCGACTTGCACCATCGGCGTAACCGATAAAGGATGTGGACGGGGGGATGCGCAAGGTGGTGTGACAAGACAATACATGAGGAGATGAAAGGAAAGGACGGCTGCGTGAGGGGGCAGAAGTCATCGAGTGGAAATGGCGGGGGGAAGGGGCAGGATGAGAAAAACTCAAACAAGGTGATGTATGAGGGCTATCGGAAACATGGCGAGGACTCGGGCTGCGAAGGACAATAGAGACACCAGTGGAGTGATCTCGAGTATCAAGGGACACAATGGGGGAGGCGGCAGACGGGCTAGGTTCCAAGTGTCGTGCAGAGGAGGATAGGTAAAGAATGGTGACTGTAGACTCCGTCATCTGGACATCAGGGGGGGAAATGTGGATGGGATCGGTGGAATCCTCAGGCTGGGCTGCAGCATACTGCGCGAGAATGGGAGAGGCGGATTGATTTTGTTCAACCTCATACTCGCGGATTACCTCAAGGGAGGCACGGTAATGCGTCAGGTGAGGACAATGATGGGAGTAGTGGCCATGGACACCGCACAAAGCACAAGGCTTGTTGGTGCGGAGAGTCTTGGGGTTCTTGGAGACGGTCGAAGCAGGAGTGGGAGTTTCAGGGGCCGTAGTGTCGGGGAACGCGACTTTTACCATGGGGCGAATACGGGGTAACTCGGGACAAGCATGGGTGGCATGGCCGATGATATCACATAAGGCACAAGGCTTCGAGGGTGGGGGAGGAGCCGAGGTGGTTGTGGTGGTTTGGTCTTTGGTTGCCCCCTTGCGGGCTTTTCCTTTCTTCCCGGGAGCCGACTCAGCAGGAGAAGGGTCCTGTGGAGGTGCTGGGGGCACGTTGGCTATGGAGGAAGCGAGGGGGACCGGTTGAACCGGTGTCAAAGCCATGTACGGTTTGGGGTGACCGGGGGGGGTGGCGGCTGGGGGGTCAAGGTACCAAACCGAAATACCCAAGGTCAAGTTAGGGAGAGAAAGGGTGGCCATGACGGGGACGGAATATACTCCGGGAGGGGGAGCCAAGAAGGGGATCTGTCCAGCAGGGTAATGACCAGGAGGAACGGCTCCAAGATGGTTAAGGCCGGGGGGGACCGAGCCTGGAGGATAAAGCGGTTCGGGGGTACCAGCGGTAGGGGGAGGGCCAGAAAGAGGAGGTCCGGCTGGCTGAGATGGATGGCTAGGAGCGGGTTGCGGAGGGCGGGGAGGAGGGTGCGGGCTAGCCGAGGCAGGCCGTTTATGGGCAGCCTGAGACGATTGCATCATGCAAACATTCGACAAGCTGGGGTCAGTAACAGGCGGGGGAGGAAGGTGAGGAAAAGTACCAAGCAGGGTGGAATCTTTATAGACGCCGGGGGAGACACTGGTCAAAGAATCGACGGTTTGCTTGTTGGCTACAGAAGAGATGGTCGTCTCGGAGGCGGATGGAGACGGTGGCTCATGATACGATAGCTGGTCAATGGTGACTATCTTTCCATTATGTGGAAAAGACATCTTGCGGAAGACCGCGGATGGGACAGCAGACATGGCATAGGTGTAGCTTCGCCCCAATAGAATGTTGTAGTCTAGAGGGGCGTCAATGACTTCGACATCAATGCAAACAGTCTTACCGGCGAGGGTGATGGGACAGTTACGAAACAGGCCAATAGGCTGGGAGGCATGACCGTCCCACGCTCGAAGGGTGATCGTGGAAGGGGCCAGCTCAGGGGATCCGAGTTGCTTCCAAACCGAAGCGGACATCACACAGGTGGATGCCCCCTCATCAATTATACACCGGGATACAGTGGCGTTCCGGATTTTGACTGGGATTTGGAAAGCAATGGAAGGAGGAAGAGGAGGGTGGTCCGATTGAGTGGCGTCGAAAACAATCATGTGGTCATCAGCAGGATCAACAGCGCCCACGGCAGATAGTAGAGCCTTCCTTTGAGAAGGGCACGACTGGAGGAGTTCCAGTGTGGAAATGGCAGCAGGGGATTGTGCCAAATCATCTACTATACTGTAAGATTGAGCGGCTCGACCGGAGGCAGCATTTCGGCGTAAGGGACCCTTTGGAATCTTTGGGTGAACCTCAACTTTGGGTTGAGGGATGTGTAAGGGGCCACTGGATGTCGAAAGAGGCTCTGTAGAACCTGAAGATGGAGGCTCGGGAGCAGACTGAGCAGGGGGCTTGGGGTACTGGCGAGACCGAGGTTGAAGGTGAAGGTCGACGGAAGGGGACGGATCGGAGTGCATCATGAGGATCTGGTAGTCAGAGGAACCAGAAATGGACGAGGGTGTGGCTGCATGGCTGTCAGGGGGTTGGGTAGCCACGAATCCCTGTTGAGGGAAAGGATCAGTGAACACAGCTGACTGGGTAGTGGCCACATTAGGAGGAGCGTGAGGGGAGGCGTGTTGTCCGCGCAATGTGGCTTGAGACTCCCACATCTGTCGCATCTGGGGTAAGAGAGGGCAATCGTGAGTGTAGTGACCGTAAACACCGCAGCACGAACAGGGCTTGTTTGTGCGAAGCGGCCTGTCCGGCCTGGGCGGAATGCCCTGAGGCTGGTTGCTAGTGTTAGGGTCCAGACCAGAATTGGGTCCTCGGTTACCGGGGGCAGACGGGTTCTGGTTGCCTCTCCGCCTTCTTTGAGAAGAAGGGGGATTAAACGCACCCTGCTGCGCAAATACTTGCCCTGGAGGGGGTTGTAAGGGCTGTTGCAGGTGGTGAGGAGGCAAGGGAGGCGGAAGCGCATATGCTGGAGGAGCTGGCGCACCAGGCTGTGGATAAAAGTAAGGGTTGGGTTGGGCAGCATTGAGGTAAGCAGGAGGTTGGGCAAAAGGAGGAGGCATGCCGTATCCTGGATACATGTTGCCGGGAGGGGGAAGAGTGCTTGAGGTGCTGGCCCCTCCCTGAGGGAGACCATGGCTCATAGGAGGGTGAGCAGATGGGTGGGAAAGAGATCCAACAATACCGTCGGCGGAATGAGATGCCCCCGGGGCGTTAGCGCCACCGGGCCTGGGGATGTCAGGCAGAACGGTATAAACATAACCCGGTTGAGCGTAGATCAGGTCATATTTTAAAGCTATTTGGAGGGCGGCTTCTTCAGATTGAGGAAAGTGAGAGGCGACATCTTTGCCGATGGGAGACGGGAGGGTGCGAAGGAACCAGTCCATGTAAACACGATCTTCAAAGGGAGGGGCTCGACATAAGCTCCGTCTTCGTCGCCATTCCTGAACATGGGCAGAAAGGCGTGTGGAAGAGGATTGCTTAAATGAAGTCAAGAGCTCCGTGCCGGTGTCGTATCGGAGAGGGAGCTGGAAGTACGACAAAAAGGCTTGGGCAAGAGTCTCGAACGTGGTATGGGAGGAAGTGGCCTGTTCGACATACCATTTAGAAGCTTCGCCGGTAAGCGTGCGTTGGAACAAACGAAGACGGATGGAGTCATCGGTAATGGAGTTGGAGGAACACCACATGTGGAAAGACCGGACGTGATTAGTTGGGTCTTCACCATTAAGGCCCTCGAACTTAGGGATATCGGAGGGTAGCTTGGTAGGCATAGCGGGCCAGGTAGTATTATGGTGAATGGGGTCGTTAATCAACTGATGAAAATCGGGGAGGCTGAGGCCTGCAATGTACGGCAGCACAGGGGTGGCCGGAGTAGTGGTTGTGACGGTTCCGCTAGAAGTAGGGCCGGCATTGGGGCCGGGAGAACCGCTAGCATTAGGCCTTGATCCGGACATGGTGAAGGTAAAAGGAGTCGGAGGGGGAGAACCGGAAGGAGAAGGGGGATCCGATGAATCAGGAGAGGAGTCGGAGTGCGGACTCGAAGGTGGACTGGCTCGACGACGACGGTGCGGAGCAGATCGATCAACCGGAAACTGAGGATGAAGGCCAAGAAGTCTCTGGGAAAGGCGCCTTGGGGGCGCAATGATGACAGGAAGAAGGAAACCGACAAGGGCAGAAAGGGACAGAATCAAGAAGGTCAAGGGCAGATAAGGTGCAGTGACAATTGATTTTAGAGTCTTTGCCAGGCGGTGTAAACCAGGCGCTTCTTCACTTAGGGTGAGTGTGTGGTGTGCGTTAATTTTAATTTTTAAACCCTTTCCGTTGTTGAGAGCAAAAAAGTGTGCTGCGTAGCTGAAAATAAACCTACAGAGAACAGAGTAAAATGCTGAAATAACAGAAAAATAACAGCGACGTATGCATCTATCTAACCCAAGAAGGTGGGTCTCTCAAAACTATGCTGAAAAGAAAGGGAAAAACTATGGAAACACACACAAGGGAAGCTCAACAGATCTAGGGTCAAAGGGGACAGAGATCTGGAGGATAAAGCCACAGACAAGGGGTGCGCATCACACCAAGAGACAGGCAAGGTGGTCGGGGAAAAGAAATCAGCAAAATCCGGGGGGAAGGCGATCCTCCTTAGGGAGGTCCACCACAAAACGACAAGAGGCAGGGACGAACATGGTGAGTTGATTTCAATGGATCCGGAAGTGAGGTCACAGATAGCCGGAAAAGATAACAAGCTCAAAAAACCGACGGCCGAAAAACAAACGAAACCTTCCAAACAAAAAGTGGAGGGTACTAAAGCCCTAAGGGGCGGGGTTCCCACTTAGATGAGTAAAAACAGATCAGATCTTGGTCAAGGCGGGCTGAGACAGAGGCTGGAAGACCCTGGCAGAAGCTGCAGCAGAACCCAGAAAAATTGCAGAAAAAATGCTGGAAAAAAGTCAGGTCGCAGTTTCTGACCTGATCTGAGTTGAGGTCGCAGAAAACTGGCTGAAAAGTGCGACCTGGAGGTCCAGGTCGCAGGTTTAGGGCCAAAAAGTGCGACCCCCCCGTTCCGGTTGTCTCGGCGGCAGATTTTCAGAAAAGTTGCCGTCTCAGGTGCGGCTGGTGTCGCTTACCTGCGCAATAGGGCCAGAAACACACAGAAGTTAGAAATTTTAAGTTTTTAGGGTTTTATGTGAGAAAAATGACATAAAAATAGGAAAACTAAGCAGCTAAAAAGAAGCCCTAGGGCCTGAAGTAGCTGGATATGCAGGAATATGAAAAACGACAGCGGTCGTAATTTAAAACCCGTGTGGAGTCGCCATTTGTTAGTATGAATTCTTCGTCGAAGTGTACGAAAAAGAACCACTTTAGCTACGCGTAACTAATAGCCCTAACAACAATAATGGCTGCAAAACATCTTCAGATCTGCAATTAGTAGTTAAAGTGCTGCAACAAACAGATCTATAAATGGAAAGATATTAAGCAATGAAGTAAAGAGTTTGCTCCATGCATCCAACAGACAAGACAAGAACACGATTTTTGAATGAATTTTTATATTACAGGGCACCTGGGAGGAAACAAGAAGGTGTATCCAGATCTCCTCAATGGGATGGGTTCTGTGTAGTCCTCAGCACTTCAGATCTAAGCTTTCTCTCTCTTGTAGATGTAGAAAACCCAATGTAGAAGGTAGAGCTCAATGGGAGCAACAATGGCAGAAAATGAGACCGAGTGTATAGATCTAGAGTGATCTAGTATGCAACAAAAGGTGAAGAATGATGGGGAAAACCCTCCTATTTATAACAAAATATTGGGTCCTTCTAGATCTTGGTGCATGATTAAAATAATGTTAATCACATCTACATCCACCTCTATGGAATATTTTATTATTATTTGTTGGAGGGAAAGGGTGTTTGACTTGGGTCAAATCCCTTGATTAGTGAAAAATAAATAAATAAATGATTTATTTATCTTTTTAAGGAAGTGGTTGGGATACAATCAAATAAATAATGATTTAGTTGATTAATGGTGGTTGATTTGGTCATATTTAACAAGGAATATTATTTAAATAATTATTCCTAGAAAATAATAAGATAACTATGGGTTTATCTCATTAATTTCTTTGTTTTTGGGTTAAACATGACTCGGAATAATAATTAAATTATGGTTTAATTAATTATTCCTTTTGGGGTTTCCTAATTAACATAGTGAAAGCAGTTTTACTTGGGGTAAAACTGGTCTTACATGGTGTACTTGGGTCCATCTACTGATGAAGAGTTAGATGACCAAAAAATGGTGTAACACTTGTGGATGCATAATTCTATATATTTTTCTAGACCTCACAATGTTTTATTACTTTGGGAATAAAACTATATATGATACCAAAGGTAGCTCCACCTACTGACATTTATTTGGCCTGTGCTAAGTAATGAGGGAATATCATCTCCTAGACTAGGAAATTTGTCTTCTTCATGATTGACTCTCAAATTGAGGAAAGGGTCACAACCACATCCATGGCCTCCACATAATACCTTTCCATGCAATAGAATCAAGTGGAAAAATTGGTGGGAAATGAGGACATCATGATCCAAATCTAAGATCTAGTACAAAAAGGGAACATATGATCGAGCTCGTGACCTAGTTGATTCCCAATTGTAGTTGTGAAAAATAAATATGGGTCCTGGAAACTCTACACTAATTGTAGGGCCTTGAACAAAATCATAGTTAGGAACCGGTACCCAATTCCCCAAATTGACGACCTTCTTGACTATCTAAAGTGAGAAAAGTACTCAAGTAAAGATTGATATATAGTTTTGCTACCACTAAGTCCCAATAGAATAAATTGATGTATGGAAGACTAATGTTAAGTCCAAAAGGTATTTTTGAATGGTTGGTGATTCGATTTGGTTTGATGAATTCCCCAACAACTTTATTGAGGATGATGGATGATATCCTGTAGCATTTCATGAGTTCCTTTAAGGTGGTATATCTATATGATATCCTCATATTCAACAAGAGTTGGGTAGAACAAATGCAACATATTAAATAGGTCCCTCACACTCTATGAAAACAAAAGATTTTACATTTTAACCTAGAAATATTATCCTTCGACATGAACAAGGTTTGGTACCTAGGCTACATTGTTGATGAGCATGTGGATCTAGATAAGGTTTAGGTCATTCACGACTAGCTAGCCTTAATCACACTAGATAAGATTCACAGTTTATTAAGCCTTGAAAATTTGTATCACATCTTCATGTTGGGATTATCCCATACTGTATGGTCCCTTAGCCAAGTGATCAAGGTGGTGGCAAAGCAACATTTTTGTGGGGAAAGTTGCAACATAAATCTTTTAATGATCTAAAACACCACTTGTGCTCATCCCTAGTGCTCTCCTTATCTTATATTAAAAAAAAAAATTGATATTGATACATATGCTTTAGCCTATGTTGTAGGTGTAATTTTGAATCAACATGGTCATTTCGTGCTCTACCATAGTGAGAAACTCTTAGATTTTATCCATAAGTATTCCACCCATGAAAAATAAATGTATTTCATTGTACAAGCCTATCGCCAATGGAAGCATTGCATTCTTGGGAAGGAGAAAATCATCACAACTAATCACAAACCTATGTACATTTATACACTAAGAAAATTTCATAAATACCACCATAAAAAGTAGTCCACACATTTGTAGTAGTTTCATATCAATATCAAATATAAGAGAGGGAGCAACAATTGTGTCACTAGCTTCCTTAGTCTACCTCCAGTTGTAGCATTAACCATGGTGCTCTTCTCTTGTAGACATGAGGCCTTTGGGTGGACCAACTCTATGGGAATGATCCTAAATTAACTACCAGCTACCAGATGTTAAGAAAATGCATAGACGCAACTTACTTTCATCTTTAGGAAGTAATTTTATGCTATTTGGGTCATCTAAGTCTTCCTTCAAGTCAGCATGCAAATTTGATTTTGGAAACTCATTATAGTCGAATGACATAACATTTTGGCATGGAAAAGACAGTGGCCATGCTACAAAAGTATTTTTGTTAGCTAAATATTTTATAGGATGTCAACAATTATATCAAGTCCTGCAATACCTATAGATATTAACCCTATAAAAAAATCACCTGCAAACAAATTCTTATAATGAAAAATAAAGAATGGCAAGGGAATAAAACATTAAATAGATATACATAGAGACTTTCCACTGCATCCAAAAATCAGGACTACCAAATTGATTTTTCATTTTGTTCCTTTCAATGTCACAATACATATATACAAATGTTGAAGTATTCATAAACCCAATCCATTAACCTTGTATTAGAACATAACCATAGTTCCCTTGATTGGATCTAAAAAAGCCATGGATAGAAAACCACCATGCCGGAAAGCATGTGCAAAACCCATGGAACAAACCATAGGTAGTCTTCCCACCTAATATATGGTCCAAAAATAATATCTTGGCTCACTGTCCTGAGCCCCATGTAGGGGGAAACCCCTCGATAGGGGGCGTTGCACACGCCCTGTGACCCCCCTATTGCGCCCAATGCAACGAAAATGACACACACCCAACACTACATATGCCATTTCCAAACTAGACGTTAAGAAGCGAGCCTTGTACACCATTATTCATACACTTGAAAGGTCCTAAGAATCCATCTTGATGGACTATGTGTTTGGTATTCCTTCAACGAAGTAGGGAGATGATTGTTTCATCATGGTTTTTAATCGATTTTCTAAGATGGCCATTCTGATAACCTACTAGAAGAACATCACATCGGAGGCCATTTCTAAGCTCTTTTTTGAATAAGTGTGGGTAAATTTTTGGATATCATGGACCATCATATCAAATAAGTATAGTAAGTTCCTTACCACATTATATTCAATCCTCTGGTCACTGTTGGATACCAAGTTCACTTTAAATCCACTTTCATCCACCCCTAAACTAATGGTTAGACAAAGTTTATCAATAGAGTGATAGTGCATATCTTGAAAATGTACAAATCCAAGCATCCATGCACATGGGATTAAAGTATCCTCTATGTTAAACATAACTACAACATAACCTTCCAAGATTTACCAACCAAAACCCTTTTTCGGTGGGCCTCATATTTCAACCATTCAGTCCTATTGATGTAGCACTACCCCTTATGTCTATATAGGATAAATATTCCAATGCTCACTTTGAGTATGATAAAGCCAACAAGTTCATTGAATGGATTTAGTGCATATATCAGTAGGTCCATGAAATTTTATATAAATCTAATACAAAGCACAAGTAGCACCGCTGATCAACACTGCGAGCCACAAAAAATTTAAGGAAACAAGGTTTGGTTGTATTTTTAGAAATAATGCCTTATAGTCACCCATTGAAAGCATCATCAAATTTTCTATGGACCTTAATAAATCACCAATTCTATGGGTGAAAAATGATTTTGAGCTAATTATTTCCCCCATCCTTGGCCTACACCTAGTGTTAAATATGGGCCTCTACTTTCCACCATTATTGGACACATCATAGATAGTATATAAATTGACACGATCAAATCTAACCATGACTACATGGAACATGCAACAATTAACCAAATCATGGACACACAGGTTAAGGGAACTTTCCAATAGAGGATCCAACATTATTAGGTTATCAAAGTAGGGAAACTCCTGCACCAAGGAAAGTGGATCTCCAAGGGCCAAATTTAGTAGATGTTTCCCCATATGATTGGGGAACTCAACAAATTATATATCATTTCTTCTTGAGGGGGAAGGATTTATTACGTGGATATCGGTGGCCACCCATTTATTCCATTGGATCAAAGAACAATTCTCCAACGTGGTAGTTTTTTAACAGTTTTTTGGGTCTTTAACTTCCATGGTTGTTTCACGGCCCTAAAAAAAATTATTTATTTTTAATGTGGAAGGGGCCCAAGAGATATCCATGAGATTTTTATTGGGACTAGTTGTATTGTACACTTCCTAGCTAGACCTCTCCATCAAGATTCCTATCATGCCAAACAAAGATTGTATGAAAAATTTGTGACCCGAGAAGTTGACTTACCAATTAAACCCATCGAGGCCAATTTTTTTTTGATGTTCAATCATCTAGGTTTACATTTTTTATTTTTAGGATTTCCTCATTTCTACTTTATGTTAAAAAGGGAACTTTAGCCTCATTGTAATGTGCTCTAGTGAATACACGTAGCCATCACATCTCTTCTCGAAGATAATATACCGCCATTCGAGCAAGTTTATTTCATTCCACATTTTTATAGTTTCAACACATTCCATTTATTAATGGAATTCAAGTTTTACTATATCTTTATTTTTTGTTATAAATATGTATTTCATTTCGTCCCCTTCATAAATCTAGATTAGGTATAGAGGAATTCCAGCGATGTCATCCTGCAAGGGGTCATGAAATATTAATCATACATCCCATACACTATATGGTGTAACATATTGCTTTCAATATATGGCATTCATTAATGGGTTATAATTGAGTTTTTTCCCCTATGTTTGATGTCAAGACATATATTTACATAACATGATTCTTGATTTACCTTGTACTCCATTTTAATAAATTGTGGAATATCTAACCTTTGATATTGATTTCAATTAATAGTTGTTGATTATAGGGTCTTTCTTATGTGATATTTATATTTGATATATTAGAAAATGTGCTCGGAGATATGTTCTCTAAAAAATTTATAATCCAAAATATCAAATCAAATAGGTTCCAAATCCTATCTCATGATGATTGATCTAAAATTCCTTATGGCCCTCCCTTTTATGGATCTTCCTGTTGATTCCAACTCATTTTTCTTCAGGAAAGAGATTTAGAGACTTAAAATACCTTGGGACTTGTAGTCACTACTATAATTTCCCTTTCATTTTATGGTGTGTTTTCATCAGTGACCTTTAATTGGTTGATTCTAACAAATATTTAACACTAACACATTTGTTTTCATTTTTTATAATGAAATATGTACGTTGCTACTCGCTATCATCATTGGTGGGATACCTCAAACCTGGAAATGGTATTCATCAATTACTAGTGATTAGATAGTCTATCCCATGTTTATCTATGATTCATATATTCACATGGTGTATATTGATACATTTAAATGGGTTTTAGTTGAATACTTTGGGTTGTGCTAGAAGCCTTCATTGGTGATACCAACTAAGTTTTTTCACAATGCCACAACTTATATTTCATTAGTACCATGGGTAACCATATTATTCACTTCATAATTCTACTTATTCTGCTAATGTATATTGAGACATAGATCCAATATTTATTTTTTCTTGGCTATGCTATTATTTTGACATGGATGTGCCATATATGGATATTTTTCCATGATTTAATTGTTTCCAAACATCATCAATAAACATTGTACTTGCTTGGGCCACCAAGTTTTTTTCCACTTGAGCATGGAAATGCCTACCTTAGGAAAGAGAATAATCTAATACCTTTCTTGTAATTCCAAGTACTTCTCCAATAATTAGTCTTTTAGAACCCACCTTGGTTTACTACCAAACTCCTCTAGTTGTTCATGATGTATTTGAACCATTGCTTTTCTAACCTCACACATTAAGGGGTATCTATTATACGTAGCTTTGGTCAACTTGGCCTTATACAATATTTGGATTAATAAAACCATAATGAGCACTTATATCTATAAACCTGAGTCTCTGAGAATCATATGAAAAACCCTTCCTTTTGAAAATGCCCTTCCTTGAAGAAACCAACAAAAGACCACTCCATGTTAGATAGTAACCTACAAGCATGCTATAAATAGTGTTCACACATGCACACACACAAAAACACATGCACACATATTCACACACTTTCATATAATGTATGAAAGTGTGAGATTTTTAGTGGGATAAACTGAGGGCATGCACTTGTACATCCTTAATGATTCTTGATCCTAAAAGACTTGAAGAAACTTAGCTAATTATAAATAAGGGTTCCATTGATGAGTATAATTAACTTGGTTAGCCCAAGAAATGATAGGAAAAAGATTCGGTCATTAATTCCTCTTATTTTTGAAACTTTAGCTTCTACATGTTTATTATAACCTTCCTTTGGAGACATCTTTGGCTTCTATTGATCTGTATATTACCATGGATATTTCACTAGAACAACTTGTCACAATAAAATTATAGTATTTTGAAAACCTTAGATTATACATTTCTATTTCCTTATATATCATATTTGTTATATCTAGATTATTGCTTTAATTTAAGAAATAAATAAAATATAATGGTATAACATGCACACAATATGGACCATCCACACAAATAAACACAATGTTTATCACAATAAACCCAATATGGTAGAAAAATCAACTTGAAGGTGAGGCCTATGTTCTATTCTCTTTGATTCAACCATCAAAATTCACATACAAAGGAATGGGCAATCACTATGGAGTTACCTTTTCACATTGTTAGCTAAATGATTACTAAAAAATCCCTCTCCTCCTTTGTTTTTCTTTGAAAATATGGCTCCTAGATATTTTGCTAAAGAATGGAACCTCATCTCCTCCTAGTGACCCAATATTTAAGATAGCCCAATAAAAATATATGGGTAGGGTTTTGACTTCCTCAACCTTTAATTGTGATAATATTTTGGACCTTATAGAATGCTTCTAATCCATACATGTGAGTAATTTGGGGCTAAAATTCATCCACTCAACTTGCTAGAGGCATAATGTTTTCATATGAGCTTCAATTTAGTTGATTTTCCTACCACTAGAAATATACTAGTGTATAGGTAAAATTGAGGCCGTGGGAAAACTTTCTAGACATTATGACTCCAAAAAACATATTTTGATACATCTACAAAAATTTCAAAGTTTCCAGACCCCAATTTTCCAAAATGGGATCTGCCATTAAAATTAACCCTACATGTTAATTCCTCCAATTTTTCCACAAATAAAGTACCACGATAGATAAAAAAAATTATTACGATCCAATCTGAATCACCCCTTGTTGGATATTATTCATGAATATTTGAGACATTTTGAGTAAAAAGTAAGGATGGAGGAACCCAACCTTCAACAAGGAGGTTACTACAAAGACATGCATACAAGTTTTTTGCAATGCTTCTTATTTCAATGCATTTAAATATATCTTTATCCCACCATTTTGGTGTGACATTCATGTTGAGTTATTTTATGTCATGTCATAGAGTTGGATGGATATAATTGTTACCCTATTATCCATTCGTTATTGACATTTGGATTTTTTTTTTCTATATGGAATCCCACCAAAGGAATGAGTAAAGTGTTTGTCTTCTAATTGTGTATAGATATATGAAGATATTTGTGTTGGAGATCTACCTTGGAATCCAACCCTTTAGGAAGCATGAAGACCAAAATATGTACTTTTTTGTATTTTACCTTACATTCCATCCTTAAAAGCATTAAATAGGAAAGAAATGTTAGTTATCTACTTTTCTACATCAACAAGATTCAGAACTTCTTGCTAGTGATTACTAACATTAGTGCAAACCATTTTTGGGGAGTGAGGGAACTCAATAATAAAGAACAAATGACATATATAAAATAAAATAATAAGAAGATAAATAATACTCCAAGATGATGGGTGGGGTCTAGAGACATTGTTACATCATTTAAGCACAACACATTATTATTAGAAAATAAAAATGAATAATAAAATAATGATTAATGATATTTGTTATAGTACATATTCAACCCATAGGTTGCTTAATTTATAGTGTACAAATCAAAACAACTTCCTTGGATTGTGGAAAATTTGGTCCATAAATGAGCATCGACCATTGCGAATGTTTTCATAAAATCCACATTGTTTCATCAACTAGTCGACTTGATCATCCTGTCAATTCCCATGACCACATCAATTCCTATAACCACTTAATTAACAATCTCTCTAGTCAACCACTCGATCGATTTTCCACTAGTCAGTTAAATGACCAACCTAATGATGTCCTAGTGTTGGGCACAACCCAACTTGGCCTAGATTTTGGCTAAGACTTCACATTTTGTGGAGCAGAGAGTGAAGTGGACCACATAGTGGAGAAGTTAGAATCTACTGCATGGTGGAATAGGGGCTTCGGGGTGGGTCGAAGTCCCTCTTTTTGTAAACCACACAATTTTGTAAAGGGTTTTGGGTCATAGTTGTTTGTTTTAGGGAGCCCATGGTATTTGGACCATGGATTTTAATGATGTAGCATCGCAATGTAAGAATATATAAAGGGTCGAAATGATATGTTTAGAAATAATGATATGATATATGGTTATGGGCAAGCCTTTGTAATTTATATTTTGTAGTGAAGGGAAAGCTCTGCAGCTATGTGCGCAAAGAAATGGGAAGATTCTGCAACTTAGTGCACAGACAACCTACAACTTAGTGCACAGGTTAGGACTGGTTATATTCAAAGATTCATCGTAATAAAGAAGCAATTTTTTGGATGATATTTTGGTGTTATTATGTATTTTACATATATATTTTCTTAATATCTGTTCTTGTGAAGTAGTTATTACAGTTGCATGTTATGATAGCAAAGTAATGGTTTATGGATTTATGTGACACGTTTTTGTGATCAATTGAATGTGGCAAAGTAATTTATGAGTTTTAAGAATAATATAATAATAAAATACCACATCTCCCAGTCCCTCAAGGTTGAGAACACCTAGTTACACATCCACCCATAGTCACTTCGGGTGAGACTGTGATCTTCTTACAAGTCGTTGCTGAAAGGGCCAGTGATCAAGGGTTTTGTTGGTTCATAGTAAGTCTGAACCTAGGTTAGCTTGTCAATACCATGATATTTTTGAGGTACTTGTGGATGTGACACCTATCGAAGAAGGAAATTCAAGACTAGATAGGCATGAAAGAGTGAAAATTTTCAAATCAAGAAAACATAAATCCTCATCTGACATCTAAAGCATGGTTACATAAGTATATCTTTACATATCAATATGAAATTTTCTTCGTTTCTTTTCCTGTCGAGCTGTACTAGTGGATATCAAGGTTGACTAAAAGAAAGAACCATTTTAAGGGTGGAGAACGTAGGGTGTGGACTCCTGAACTGATACAATAACTTAAGAGCATTGACGATAGGATTTCAAGAGATGTCAATTTTTGGATTGATAACATATTGAGAGGATTCCTTACTAATTTTGCAGTATACTCAACGGTGTCCAACAACAAATAAGAACTATGATTCTTCAAAGGACCACGAGGTAATTATTTTAAATACCTGAAATTTTTTATTAAGATGCTTCTCTGTGAAAAGGGATTTTTACAGATGCAATCATATTGCTAGCTTACTTATGTTTGGAAGAGGAAAAAGTAAACCTGAGCAAGAGATCAACACAAAGCGAAGTAGAAAGAGATATGGAGTAGATAACAAAAAAATATTTATTGGAAAAGACAAGAATACCTTTGTAGAGACTGATCATGGTTCTCTTTTGAATGAATATAAAAGTGAAAGAGAAGAAATCCACCCTTAGGTAACTTCGCATTATTCCTCCCTCCCATATTGAGAGTTCACCAAAGAAAAAATTGAGTAATAATCAGGGTATTTTTTGTTTTCTCGCTCTCCCTACCCCTCCTACCCCACATCCCCCTCCCCCTCCCCCTCCCCATCCTAAGAGGAGGTATATATGATGATATTAAGCCACATGTGTTCATAGGAAGTGGATTTAAGGATCTAGAACAATTTTTGTTTTTATACGAAGTTATATGGACCGTGAAGCATATCAACGATGAGAATATAAATAAGGTGCAACTTGTTATAACACTGTGAGATAGATAATTGACATGGTGTAAGAAGTATGTAGCTAATCATAATATAATGTTTGCAGATATTAAAACAACACTAGTAGGAGAGTTTAAGAAGTTGAAGTCTTAGTCGCAGTGCATCACTGAGTTGAAAGAAATCAAACAAAAACCTACTGAGTCTGTTTGGGAGTTAGATTAGAGGTTTAATATGTTATAGGATTAGGTAAGCTTTGATACAACTCCGCAACAACATAAATAATGGCTTATAGCTTCATTGATACCCCATCTCATATTTCCATTGATGTAGCAAAAGATAGGAACTCAAGCTGAAGCTCTGGAGATTGCGATGAAATTGGAAGCTTCACCTATAGGAGATACCAATGCAAGTATGAAATAGATTCAGAGTCAGTTGGAAAACCTCACCTTACATATACAAGATAACAATAAAATAAAGGAGGTTAGAGAAGAAGTGTGGTGTACGAAGTGTAGATCGAAGGTCCATTCTAAGGAAATCTTTAATGATTACATGGATGGTGGAGCACCTAATCCCTTGAATTCAGGATCTAGCTTGTGGTGCAAAATATGTAAGGCTATAAGCCAACATCACTCAGAAGACTACTAATGTTGTAAAAATATGTGTAGACTCCAAGGAATCTATATTGCAAGTTCTATAAATCAGTAGGACATCATGAAAAAATTGTCGAGCTTATGACCTAATGATGGAGCGCAATGTTGACACTATAGAATGAAAGCAGAAGATCAAGAATGTGAGGAAAATGGACAACACGGTGATCAAGGAGGTTACCAAGGAAGAGTTTGAGGTGATGGATCTGGTCAAGGACGTGGACAAATCATTTTCTATAACTACGATGATATAGGTCATTTTTCAATAGACTTCCAGAACCCCACAATGACATGTAAGTACTGTAAATACTTTGAACATGTAATTGAATAATTTCCTGTAGTTAGGGAAAATATGCAAGAAAAGAGGAACTAGCAGCTGAAACAGAACATTCAATTGATGAATGATGAAAGGAGGACAAATGAACCTCAAGGTAATATTGTAACTAGAAGTGGAGTTGCAATCGGTAGTGATAAGGGATATGGAAAGAAGGAATATGAAGGTGTATGGGTTAGAATTAATGATGAGAAAGCTCCTATTTTTTATATTCATAAAGAAAAAGAAGAATTTATGGAAGAAAAGAAAATTTTTATGGATGTTGGAGCTTCGACCTCTAATGCACATCTAATGCCCGATCAGAGAAGTAACTGCGATGTATCATCAACTTCAATTTGGAATCAAGCTCCATCACAGGATCGAGCTCTAACACAATACCATGATGCGGCAAGGCAAGTAAGTATTTTAAGGTCTTTTCTATATACTTGCATGAAATTGTTAAGGGATCAAAAGGTTGTAGAAGGGATGCAATAGTTGATAGATCCTTTTGCATCAAAAGAAACACCAAAATTTGAGATGCATGCAGTTAATAATTTGCATCGAAAGAAGAGAACTGGAAGAGAGATGAGGCTCAATGCACAGATAGGAGAATATGAGATGGACCAAGTTATTCTGGATCTGGGATCTGACGTTAATGTCTTGAAAAAGAATACATGGGAATTTATGTTTAATCTGAACCTATAGTGGTCACCTATTCAGTTAATGATGGAAAATCGACAAAATATCTTTCTTATGGGAAGAATACCAGGTGTCATCGTGGACATTGAAGGAGTTTTCACTAGTGCTTATTTCAAAGTAATAGAGATCATTGATGACAATAATCTTTATCCTGCATTGCTTGGACTTGACTAATAATTTGAAAATATGGCCATAATTAATCTAAAGAAGAGACATATGATATTTGAAGGAGACAATATGTTAGCGGTTTTTCCCTTTTATCCATGAGAAGGAGAAAGATACATAGAACCAGTCAAAGAAGAATAAGCATAGCTGACATAGAAATATCTATCAAATGATAGTGAAGTAATAATATTGGGTTAATCCTAATATAGAATCCAAATTGAGTTGGGAGCGTGGCAGTTCTTGTACTTCAGATTTAGAAGAAGAGTTAGAAAATTGGAAGAATAGGCTGCATGAAGTAACCACAAGGCACTTTTTAAGAGTTACCAAATCAGTTCAATGTATGATGTCTGAGGTATGTGACATTCCTTCTTACGATGGAATAGGAGATGTGAATAGTTTTATTAATGATTATCAAGAACAATTTCATGAAAATCAAAGGTTTCTAACCTTGGATATAGCCCTGAAAGCTACCCCTGCTAGATGGTGGAATGCACACAAGAAGAATATAGGAGGTTGGCATGAATGTCAACGATGAATGTGGATAACATATAGATAAATAGAAACAGAAATGGATATGAAGTATGATGGTCAAACTAATCCTAGGGAGAATATCCAACTATGTACTTTAGCATGGAATGAGATTACACAACAAGAATGGGTATATAGATTCATTGATACACTAGAGGCAATCCCTAAGAACTAGTATCTAGAAACAAAGCTTCAACATGGTACCAAGAATTGGGCACACATGGTTGATAACTTCATATTAACAATCAATTTGGAAGATGATTGCCCCTACATGGATTGGGCCCTTCAGGAAATCAAGAAGAATATCTGTGAGAATGTCACCTCGCTGACATGGAAACAACTTGATTGGGTTGCGGAGATAGAACATGCACTAGAAAGCTATATCATTATTACAGATAGAGAAGAAGAAGATCCTCACAAGATCAGCATATAAGAGTCCATTAGGGGAATTTTGAGGTCTAAAATGGGCCTCCTAAGGAAATTATTAAATAATAGTGGAAATAATAAAATAGGATTATATTACATCACCAAATTTTAGAGGGAAAAAAGAAAAAAACTACTTTTACAACTCGTATTTTCAACTTATATCCCAATGGGTTTACTCAAATTTTGAGCGGGAACACTCATTGAATGAATAATTTGATTCCTAATCCAAGGGGTACCCATGTTGTATACTTTTGATGGACCCTGCTACACAAAAAATGAGATATACATGAAAAATGGATTACAATCACGTTTTTTCATGTATTTCTCATTTTTTGTGTAGAAAGGTCCATCGAAAGTATGCAACATGGGTACTCCTTTGATGAGGAATTAAAATTTTCATCCAACAAGTACTCCCGCTTGAAATTTGAGCAAAACCTTACGGAGATAGGTTGAAAATACAAGTTGAAAAATAAGTTTTATTATTTTATTATTTTTTAATCTTTTTACCTTTTTACCCTAGAAATGGTGAATCATGCCCCATAGTTAACATCGTCATCTTGAATCCTATTGGTTCTTATAAATTTTATTTTGGTTGTACATTTTTCTTAGGAGGCTCATTTTAGACCTAAAAAGCTCTCTAATGAGAAGGATACCACGAAGTGACTGGACCTGAGATAGAGAGAACAAACATAACAAAGCCACTGAAGGCTATGAAGGTAAACATTGAATTAGAGATGGAACCCAAGTTAGCAAAAATAGGATGTTACTGGGATGAAGAGACAATTATTAAAGTTACAAAGTTACTTCATGAATATCAAGACATGTTTCCTACCAAATTTTAAGAAATGAAGGGAATAATAGGATATCTAGGAGTCATGAAAATTTCCCTATAGCTTGATGTGAAGCCAATAAAACAGAGACCTTACAGATGAAACCCTAATTATAAGGAGAAAGTGAAGGTAGAGATTTACAATATGATAACAGTAGGAATTATTGAACCTATAGAAGAATCAAAATGGGTGAGTCATATGGTGGTGCAAGAGAATAAGACTCAAGGAGATATTATGATTTGTGTTGATCTAAGAAATTTTAATGATGCATGTTTACATGATCCCTACCCACCCCTTTCACAGGTGAAGTGCTAGAAAATGTAGGAGGAAAGGAAGTTTACTCATTTATAGATGGATTCTCAGGTTATCATCAGATTATCATTGCACCTAAAGATTATCATAAGACCACATTTTCTATAGAATGGGGCTCATATCAATACACAATAATGTCTTTTGGATTGAAATGCCTCTACTATATTTTCTAGAGTGGTGATCGCAACATTTAAGGAGTACATCCACAAGTTTTTGGAGGTATACTTTGATGATTGGACAATATTTGGATTGTTGAGAAAACATGTTGGGAATTAAGACTCATGCTCAAAACATGTAGACAATATAAAATCTCTTTTAACTTAAAGAAGTGCATATTTTGTGCACCCTTCAGCATATTATTGGGACATATTATTATTAAGCAAGGGTTAATGGTTGAGCCTGCTAAGATTTCTATAATTGTTAACATGCCTCCGCTAAAGACAGTAGGACAACTTCACACTATGTTGGGACATACTGGGTATTATAGGAAGTTCATCAAGGGGTATGATCAAATCACTGCACCTATGGAGAAATTGTTGAAGAAGGATGCAACCTTTCAGTGGAATGAATAATGCGAGAAGAGCCTCCACATATTGAAATAAAAAATGGTAGCTGCACCTATACTAGACTTCCTGACTGGAATAAGGAATTTCATGTCCATGTAGATGATTCTTGTATTGATTTGGGAGTGGTATTGGCACAACCTAGTGAAGGAGAGATTGATCATTCTATATATTTTGCAAGTAGAAAGTTGTATAAAGTATAAAATAATTACACCACTACAAAAAGGGATGGACTCACCATGATGTATGATTTGTATAATTTTAGACACTATTTGTTGGGGTCATATGTTAATATGTTTATATATCATTCTAAACTTAATTATATGGTTAATAAGCCTCTATTAGGAGGAAAGGTTTGCAGATGGTTACTGTTATTCCAAGAGTATGACTTTGAGATCATTTTAAACCAGGGACACTGAATGAAGGACCTAACCATCTATCAAGATTAGAGACATGGGAAGAAACAACAAGCATAGACGATAATCTCCCTGATGCATATATGTTTTCAATTAGAGTGGTAGATGACCACTTCGCAGATATCATTTAGTTTTTTACCATAGGATTGGATCCTTCATAATATAGTATGCAACAGAACAAAGAATTGGTGGTTAAGGTAGTTGAATTTTAATTGATAGAAGGACACTTATATTAGATGAGACCAGATGAGATATTGCATTGTTATGTTTCTGAACATGAAAGACATATGATTCTAGCATAATCTCATGGAGGCGCAATCGGTGGACACTATGCAAAAAAATATATTGCGCAGAAGATTTTGAGAGAAGGATTATGGTGACCTACATTATACAAATATGCCAAGGAGTATTGTAGAGCATGTGTTGTATGTCAAAGAACAAGGAGGCCTTCAAGAAGAGATGATATGCCATTGGTACCACAAGCTACATTGTAGGCTTTTGATAATTGGGCCATTGATTTTGTTGGACAAATCAACCCATCTGGAAATAGGACTAGTGTGAGGTACATAATTATAGAGACTGATTACTTAAAAATATGGGCCGAAGTAAAACCAGTAAGGGACTACAATGAAGAAACTGCAACAAAGTTTATTTTTGAGAACATATTATATAGATTTGGGTGTCTGAAGGTTTTGATGAGTGACCAAGGGTCACACTTCTTGAATAAGACAATAAAATAATTGAGTGATGAGTTCCAAGTGTATCATCAGAAAAGTACCCCTTATCCCCTCAGGCCAATGGAACATTGGAAGCATTTAATAAGATATTGGAGAATTCCCTTATTAAGAAATGCAATGTGACCAAATATGACTGGGGTCTTATAATTCTAGCAGTTTTATGGGCCTATAGAACCACATGTAAGAAGTTGATAGGACAGACACCCTTCAAGTTAGTTAATTTGAAGGAATATGTGATTCCCATGGAGTAAATTGTGCCTAGCTTGAGGATTGCAACTTTTACAGATATCGAAGACCCTAAGATAATGGAGGAAAGAATGTTGCATTTTCTTGTTTTGGAGGAAGATATATTTGTAGCAGGATTCCATCAGCAGGTCCAGAAAGCAAGAGAAAGCCTTACATGACATACATATTAAGAAGAATAAGTTCTAGGTAGGAGAATTTATTCTCCTTAATGATAGTAAGTTTGTGAAGTTTCTAGGAAAATTTGAGATGCATTGGTTGGGCCCATACATGATCAAATATATCACTGATGGAGGTGTATTTCAACAAGCAAACTAAAATGGAGAATTGGTTTCAAGGAAGAGTAAATGGAAGAAGGTTGAAGTTGTACAGGTACAACCTTGCCCCTACAACTTCACTCTGAAAAAGAAAGGAGAACAATATTAGTGCCACCTACCGTTGAAAGTGGGCATTGGACTATAAACTATGTTGCAGAGAAAGATCTTAGACATAGGAAGCCTCAACACAAGAAGGGTTGTTCACTATAGTCTAAAGTATGTAGAATTTCTCAAGAAGAGTTGTTGCGGTACAGTCTAGAGTATGTCAAAGATTTTCCAGGAAAATATGACCGTTAAAGGGAAAGTCACTGCTAAAGACACAGAAAAATTCAATTATGAGAACAGATGGATTGGTTCTAGAGAAATATATGAATTTAATAAACAAAATCTGAGTAATATCTAAGCTAATGATGAGGTTAGAAGTTCAAAATTGTTATAAAAAGCTACGTCCCGCCATGATTTTGAACTTTTCTATCCTGAGAGCTTGAAAATTTCTAAGTGTGGAGAATTTGCAGATGTTGCGCTATTATATGAATACTGAGGAATTCATTCACATATTAAAAGATAAGGGTATAGCAGGAATCATGGAAGGAGATGCAACACCATATGATACACTCATAGCATCAGCTAAGATGCCAACATCATCCTCGCAAAATAAAACCGAAGATCTCCATGAAAGAAACCAACCAAAGAGTAGAGAACGAATAAGAAACATGACAAGAGACCTTTCGAGCAAGAACCCGAACAACTTAGAGACAACGAAAAAGATATAGAGAAAGTGCAAATGGAAATAGAAAGCGATGGTGTTTCCATTGCCTCTTCCATCATATATGCCACCGAGTAAATGAGATGCAAAATCAGTGAAATTTTCAAAGGATCTGAAGTAAGACACATTCACACCCATGTTTCCAGAATCAGTTCCATTTGCTAGATAAATCCTTGGGAAAATTCCACAACTAAATTTTGGAGACTCTGATTTCAACGACACGAAGAAATACCCACAATTTGAACCAGCCAAGTATCTAAAGTAGGTCCACTACCTTGACATTGGTGTGATGAGGTTAGAACTGCAAAAGTGGGTGACTAGATTAGCATGGTCGGGGAGATTGAACACAATGAATGTGCCACACGTCAGCAGATGTCCACCAAACACAACCTATTCCAGAAAATTGATCATGCAGGTGCACTATGGATGCCTCTAGATGGGAAAGAGGATCCCTATTGATGAAATAATGATATGGAGAATCATGAGACTACCATACCAAGGATGCAACCCCATATAAGAATTTACGGGCAAAGACGAGGACAAGGAAATAACAAAGAATATGAAGAAGAATTTCGGACTCACAAAATGGAAGCGAGGATATGGCATTAATTCAATAAATAACCAACGAGTCTACTTCATGGCACACATACTAGGTGGGAAGATCATGTGAAAGTGTTGAACCAATGCAGTCCATGTAGCAATAGTTTCAATAGCTACGCAGTCCACCAATGAGGTTTAGTACAACTGGGCCAAGTACCTTTTCAAGGAATTTTTGGACGACTGCTACGAGGTGAAAGAGAAAGGTACCAAATTTCACTATGCATGGTTAATCTTGATAATACCAATGTTGGCATGGGAGAACTAGATGAGTTACAGTTTCCTTCAATAACTTCAGATGTTTGTGAAGGCATGTGATATGCATCGTTGTGGTATACCAATCAACCGTCATGAGCACGGGAGAACAAGATATTTTTTGTATTATATCACATGGATTTGCATATGTTAGTGAACCAACACCCTCGTCTGTCACCAAGCCTATACCAACAATATCAATATGTCATGAACTTCAAGGCAACCTTCTAGATAATATATATATAGGCTCACAAGGATGCAACAAATACATGACATCCTATTGCATATTTGGTAACATAAGATGGTCTATTGTCACAAGCACAACAATGGCCCACAGAATGTATGATTGCGTTAGAGAAAGAGGCAGGAGACAGTTCGAGAGAGGATGGAACATCACAACATGGATAACCAAGTGGAAAAGATAATGATAAGGAAGAGGATGATGAAGAGGAAGAACCAAAGGAGTAGCATGATAAGGAACCTCTTGGAGGAGATGAGAACAACAAATATCCTGAAAGGACTGAGACAAACACTTCTATCGCAGAGAAAAGAAAGACATGTGCCAAAGCTACCAAGAAAACCAAAAGGAAGAAAAAAGCAGATAAATTAAAGGAAGTAATGCCATTGGTCCTTATTGATGGGTACCTAGACCATATCAAGGATAGAATAGAGGAAGCTAAAACAAAATCCTAGAACAAGTTAGAGGATCATTATGGCAAACTTATAATAGGTGTCGAGGAGAAAATTGCATATTTAAAGATACTAGCATAGACAACCATACAACCAACACAGAAAAAGGAAAGGCTTTAGGAAGAAATACTAATAGAGCCCACACTTCGGGTGGGGTTAATGAAGATACCTATCAAAGCCATACAATTTTACTGCGCTGAAGTAAAGCAACAGGTGAACGGATGGATGTATGTGAACATGAACATCATAGAACTGCCATTTCAAAGGTTGCACGAGATGCATCAAGGAATCATAGATGAGTGAAGCAGTGAGACCAACTCACTTCAAAATTGAACATTCAGGTAGAATAATAGCAATCTTTGTTGAAGAAGCAACTCAAGTAGGTCATCTAGGCGAAGGAAGAGGTAGTGCAATAGCAACAAAAGTTGAAAGAGGTGGTCGAAGCCACATGCTAAGAAGTTCCAGACATCAATGTCCAAGAACAAGAATCAGTGGAGGGAAAGGTTGAGAAGCTCAGCCTTGCGGTAAATGGATACAACAATAAAATTGTGGAAGTGCAATTTTCATATGAGATGAAGATCAATGAGCTTAAAATGAAGTTCCAACCAACCACGCCACCAAAAGTATGAAAGCAGAGGGAGACCGACCTGAAGGCTATAGTGGCTGGTATATCTGCAACAGTGGAAGAATGTGGGAAGCTGTTGGATGGCACTTTATATATTTGAAATTCATTGCAGTAAGATCCAAATGTGGAGAAGTTAGAAGAAGAAATTCAATAGAAATAAAAGTAGTTGGAGGAGATTCAGACAACTGCCAAGACCTTACCAGTCTCACAGAAGTTCTCCAAGATCAATGAAGGAAATGCACTATAGAAAATAGAATATCTAAGAAATAAAGAGTAGGCTTTGAAATAAAGAACTTAGCCATGGAAGGATGAGGTGGTGCAACTGTCTCAGGAAGTCGATAGGAAGCTTTAAGAGCTTCGAAAGTGAGAAGAGGTGGTTTTGGAAAACTGCAAGATCAGTGACCGAGTCACTATTGGAAGAAGTGTGCACCGAGGAAAAGCATATTGTAGGTATTATACATCACGTCAACAAGGCCTATGATAGCATAGAAAAAAAAATTAGAGGCAAAGCAGCTGAGTGACTTGGGATGAGTCACATGTGAGTGTTGGGGGCCTGTTGGGCGTAGCCCAACTTGGCCTAGATTTTGGCTAAGACTCAACATTTTGTGGAGAGAAGCACAATGTGGACTACGCAGTGGAGCAGTTGAATGTACCAGGCAATGGCATAGGGGCTTAGGGATGGGTAGAAGTCCCTCTTTTTTTAAAATATCATAATTTTGTAAAGGGTTTTTAGTCATAGTTGCTTGTTTTAGGAAGCCCATGGTATTTGGACCATGGTATTGTAATGCTGTATCCCCCGCGATGTAATAGTATAGAAAGGGTTGAAATTCTATGTTTAGAATTAATGACATGATATATGGTTATGGGAAATCCTTTGTAATCTGTATTTTGTAGCGAAGGGAAGGGTCTGTAGTTGAGTGTGAAAATTCTTGGGAAGAGTTTGCAGCTTAGTGCACAGATAGCCTACAACTTAGTGCACAGGTCGAGACTACTTGTATTCAAGGATTCATCATAATAAAGAAGAAATTTTGTGGATGATACTCTTGTGTTCTTATGTCTTTTCTGTATATATTTTCTTAATATATATTGTTGAAAAGTAGTTATTACGGTTTCATGTTATGTCAACACGGTAATGGTTTATGGATTTATGTGACATATTTCTATTATTAATTGAATGTGGTGAAGTAATTTATGAGCTTTAAGCATAAGATAATAATAAAATACCACATCTCCCAGTGCATCAAGGCTACAAAAACCTAGTTCTACATCCACCCATAGTTACTTCAGGTGAGAATGCGATCCTCTTGCAGGTCGTTGCCGAAAGGGCCAGCGATCATAGGTTTTATTGGTCCACAGTTCGAATGAATTTTGGTCAATCCAAATCAAACGAACACTTTCCAAATACATATTCAACTTCTTCACTAGCTGACTAACTGATTAATAATTAATTGTCAGCTAATCCTTCAATTGATTGTATCCAAAATCTTGAGAGACGTGATGAATCACCATAACCATAGTTTCAAACAACCCCTCATTAGAACAACATTCTAGAGATTTAGGAGGTGAAATTACATCTGCAGGATACCATATTCCCTTCCCTTACCCCATAATTACACATTCTTAAATCCCAAGCACACACATTTTTGGCTTCACCCAATGGATTCATAAATATATATCAAGAACTGATCATTAGTTCTTGTTGAGCTCCAAATATTTTCTTTCTTCCACCACATTCCACTCCATTTCCTTTGTCCATTATTAATCACAGGCTCAAATGATCAATATAATTAATTAAAAATTCCTTAAGAATATATATAATGACTAACTTGCTATGTTTTTATGATTTTTGTCATTGTAGTACTTTCTGAACTAGATCTAGCTACATAATGCAGACATTCTGTAGCTAGTTGCCAATTCTGCAGCTGTCTTCATGTTTACGCAGGTTCCAGGTGTCATCTCAGATAAAAACACATATGGCCATATTCCACATCATTCCCTCATCATTTGTTGCTCTCCATAAAGTTTGAATGAAATTCTGTAGGTGGTTATGCATGTGGGAACTCAAACTAGGAGATAGACTCCTAATAGGACAACGACAGTCCAGATGTCCTTAATCATATTACGAGACCACCAGCAGAGTTCCATTTTGATTTTAATTTGAAAAGACAATTATCCCTAAGTTATCTCAAGACAGTTATGTAATTTTGTTATAAATATGGCTCGGGAAACCGAGGGACAAGGTTAGATTTCGTGTTTAATTGCTAAATTTCAGAAGTCCGAAAACACTTTGTCTTGAAGTAATTTCTCTTTTAATGAAAGAAGCATCATTTTATTGAAAGCGCTGAGTCAATCTTGAAGTAGATTTTGTGTGCTACTCCGGTGGTAGAGGGCCCCTGCTAACTGAGTAGCTTTGTTCATATGGTTTAGATAAGTATTTTAGTCTCGTTTTCATTTCTAGCTTAAGCAAGTTGTTGAAGTTTATGTTTCATATTTGTTTACATTAATCATCACAGCTAGACTTACTCTTATAAACTCTTCCAAAATATCATCACGATGAATAAGGCATAGTTGTGGTGTCGTAGATTTTAGTTGCATTTCCTTTCGAGTTTTAATGATTAATGCTTGTTTACACTAAGTGTCATAGTCGGTCTTATTCCTACAAACTCTTCCAAAACATCATTAACAATGAATAAGAAATAGTTGTGGTATCTTAGATCCTAGTTGTATTTGCTTTCAAATCTTATGTTTATGTTCAATTGCATTGAATAATACAGCCAGACTTGTTTTTACAAAATCTTCCAAAATATCATTTATATTGAACGAGATGGGCTGTAGAATTCCGTAGACAAGCTGCATGTTAATTTAGTTATAACACTCCGGAGGTTGATTGCATTTAGTTAAGCTCTGTCACTACATCTCAAGTTTGATAATGGTATTCTAGTTTAACTCTATTCACTGTACTTCAAGTAGATTAGTAGCACTCTAGTTTAGTCTTATTTCATTTTGTTTCAAGAAAATATTAATGACATTCTAGTTTAGTTGTAGTCACTGCATTTTAAGATTGATAGACTGCGTTCTAGCCTAGTGTTATCCATTGTCTTTCAAGTAGTACTAGTTGTCAAAATTAGTCTCTCGGCCTTCATTATTTACAACTTACTTTTGTTCTGAATTTATATTGATACATCATCACATGAACAGGGGTTAGTAATATCAGTTTAAGGCTTTGATTATTCTGCAAATCTTTTACAAATTCACCTACAACCTTTTTCCCAACATTTTTTCTAGAAAATCTCTAAACTTCTGAATCAGGCCTAGTAGTGATAAGTCAAGTTGTAGAATAGGGTAACTTCAGCATCATAGGTTAATCTAGAATAGAAACCTTACTGTGTTACAAATAATCATTTTTTTTTTGTAATATTGTGAGTTTATTGTTTATTTAGGAGAACTTCATTTACACTTAACTTGTCCATTTCTCAAGCTCTTCCAACACATATTTAATGAATGAATTGGATAAGTTCAAGCTCATGTTGTGATTTACTTCCTTGCAATGAATTCATTATCAAGCTTTGCATTTGTTGTTTGCCATCCATAGTTTAGGCTTTGTTCTATTTTAATAGAACCAATAGTTTCTTTTCACCAGCACTTAGTTCTTTCCCTTTTCAACATAAAACCATAAAACCAAAAACATCATAAAACACTAAACACAATGTAGTGAGAAACAGATACCTAGGCACATATAGTGCACCACACTTCAGCAGTTTACTAGCCCTAGTTGACAATTAATGAACTCAATTTAGGAACTAAAATCTACGACACCATAGCTATGCCTTATTCATCGTTATGATATTTTTCAACGACGCCAAAATTTTTGTGCTCAACTTAGTGTTCCTAAATTGAGTTCATTAATTGTCAGCCCGAGCTAATAGTGCCCAAAGTATATGGTTATGTTTGCTACAAATTTCTGTTTCTCACTACGTTGTGTTTAGTGTTTTATGATGTTTTTGGTTTATGGTTTTATGTTGAAAGAGAGAACAAGTGCTGGTGAAAAAAAAAGCTATTGGTTCTATTAAAGCAGAGGCAAAGCCTAAACTGGATGAAGTAACAGATGCAAACTTGACTCATTGCGAAGTAAATCACAACAGAGCTGAACTTGTCAATTCATTAATTAAATATAATTTCGAAAACCAGTGACAGGTTAGACTTGCATAAAAAGTTCTCCTAAATAAACAATCAACTTCTGTATTACAAAAAATAATTTATTTGTAACACAGTAAGGTTTCTATTCTAGATTAACCTATGATGCTGAAGTTACCCTATTCTGCAACTTGACTTATCACTTCTAGGCCTTATTCATAAGTTTTGAGATTTTCTAGAATAATGCTTGGGAAAAAGGCTGTAGGTGAATTTGTAAAAGATTTGCAGAGTGATCAAAGCCTTAAATTGATATTACTGACCCCTGTTCATGTGATGATGTATCAATATAAATTGAGAACAAAATTAAGTTGTAAATAATTAAGGTTGAGAGACTAATTTTAACAACTAGTACTACTTGAAATACAATGGATAACACTAGGCTAGAATGCAGTCTATCAATCTTAAAATACAGTGACTACAACTAAACTAGAATACCATTAATCTTTTCTTGAAACAAAATGAACTGAGACTGAACTAGAGTGCTACTAATCTACTTGAAGTACAGTGAACAGAGTGAAACTAGAATTCCATTATCAAAGTTGAAATGTAGTGACAGAGAACAGGCTTAAATGCAATCGAATGTTAGAATTGTATGCAGCTAATCTCAATTATACAGCCCATGCCGTTCAACCTTGAATAATATTTTGGAAGAGTTTACTAGTAAAAAGCAAAATTGCAGGCTTTACAATACATTATTCAATGCAATTGAACATAAACATAAGATTTGAAAGAAAATACAATTAAAATCTAAGATACCACAGTTGTTTCTTATTCATTGTTAATGATGTTTTGGAAGAGTTTGTAGGAATAAGACCGGCTATGACACTTAGTGTAAACAAGCATAAATCATTAAAATTCGAAAGGAAATGCAACTAAAATCTACGACACCACAGCTATGCCTTATTCATAGTGATGATATTTTGGAAGAGTTTATAAGAGTAAGTCTAGTTGTTTCTCACTACATTGAGATCAAACTCATAAACCACTTCAATGCTGCTCCTTTCAATGTTGAAGGAAATAGTTTAATTTTTTGAGCATCTTGTAAGTAGTCATAAGTTCTACATAGGACATGGGAAGATATGAAACAAGCATTTCTAGAGAGGTATTTGGATTATTGTATGCCAGTCAACCATAAGGAGGAAGTGTTCAAGATGATACAAAAAGAAGATGAAAACCTGGAAGATTTGTTGGAGAGATTTCATTACAACATCAAAAGAGAAAAAATGGAGAACTTAGATCAAGACACCTTAAAAGATCTCTTGTTGAAGACAATTAGGGATGAATGGTTGGATATTCTTAACATGATGGGAAAAGGGGATATATCTTAGCTCACATTACCTGAAATATCTGAGTTATGTATCAACCTTTCAAGAGGGAAATCCAAAACTGTAAAAGGTCCAAGAGACCCTGCTCTTGCAAGGGCAAGTAAGTCTGCTTCTGGGACAGTAAGTAGGGCAGAGATAGGGCATATGCATGATGAATTCAAATCTGACATCTTAGGGAGTCTTAGTGAACAAATAGACACCCTTAAGTTACAAAACAAGCAAAAAGCTGAATCTGATGCCTTAGCAATATTTTGTCCCAAATGTAGAAAGAAGCATGCCTTGAGAGAATGTCCTTTAGATGCAAAAGTTGTAGAGACCTGTGAAATTTTTTCAGAAAAACATGAAACCAAGAGATGTCCTTCACTTCCTGGTCTTAAAGCTGTCTTTCAAGAGGAAACTCCTACAAATTCCACAGAATCTCTCAATTTTGTCTCTAGAAGGCCTTGGCAAGGACCTCAAACACAAGGATTCCATGATCAATTTTATAATCAACCTCCACTAAATTAGAATTCTTGGCAGCAACCTTGGCCCCAATTTCAAAATCAATCTCAAGCTTTGTCACAAGGAGCAGAAAATCCCTATGGAAGATACTCCCAGTACTATCAATATCCACCATCCTATCCACCATACCCACATTTTTCTCCTCAAAATCCTCAACAAAATCCTCAACAGAATCCTCACAACCCACACCATCAAAATCAACCACTCCCATTACCATTTCCTCAGAAATAAAATCAGTTGCATGCTCAACCCATACCAAACCCCGACAATAAAAATCCTCAGAATACATACATGATAGAAGGCCAACAGTTTCCAACTTATTTAATTACTTCTCTAGACCTTAGTGATGTTCAACTTAGGTCTGGAAGAATACTTGAAAAGAGGAAACCTTCTGTGATCATACAAGAACAAGACAACTCTAAGGAAGATTCTCTACAGGAAAATAAAAGTCTTGAAGAAGACACATCTTTTCAGGACCCGAACATTGAAAAACCAAAACAAAAAGAACCAATAATTTCAACTCCTGTATTAGAGCAGCCATCAACATCCACTCCTACACCTCCCTTTCCAAAAAGATTACAAATTGATAGAGGTGTAGAAAAACAAATTATGGTGCCTAATTATGATTTCCTAGATGAGCTAAGAAATGTCTGTATTAAGATTCCATTATTACAAGCTATGAAGGAAATTCCAATTTTAGCAAAGACAATAAAGGAGTTGAGCATGAAGAAAACAAGAAAAAGAATAAGAGAGACAAAGAAAATTCAACTAGCAGGAAAAATAGCAGATATCATGATGGGTAAGATTGCTATTCCAAAGTATCTAGACCCAGGAAATCCAGTTGTTAAAATTCAGATCAATGGAATTGAGATCCAAAACACACTCATTGATTTAGGAGAAGAAATCAATATCAGGAGTAGACAAATCATGGATAAACTGAAACTTCCTAATCTTCTCTTTACACCCACATTATTACAATTAGTAGACAGATCTGTGATCAAACCTGATGGGGTAATTGAAGACATTCTAGTGTCCCTAGATTTTTGGGAGTACCCTGTGGATTTCATGATCCTAACTCCTAAGAATAATCTAGGAGGGCATCCTATTATATTAGGAAGACCTTGGTTAGCCACAGTTGATGCTTTCATTAGTTGTAGATCCGGTGATATGTATATTTATAATGGTAGTTCAACTAAGAAATTCACTTTGTATCCTCCAGCAAGGACAATTACAGATTTAGATGATACTCAATGGATAGAGGATGAAGAAGACTTACAACCTCTCTTCACAATTTCAGAAATTAGTGAAGATAGTCAAATTCTAAATACTTTAGAAAACTTTGAATCCTCTTCTAAATACAAACACAAAAAATTTCAAGAAGAATCCAACATTGAGTTTTTATCATCAAGACAGATGTCTCTTCATTCTATGGATAAATTTGGCAGCTCTACAAGTGAGATATTTCCAGGCAAAACTTTAAACATAAACAAGAACCTAGAAAAATCTCAACAAGAAGAGCTAGTCAAGATCTTATAGAGACATTCTTCTGCATATGCATGGGAGTACACTGATATGAAAGGGATAAGCCCCAAGACTTGCACTCATCACATCTACATAGAGGAAAATTGTAAACCAATCAGACAACCTCAAAGACGAATGAATCCAAATCTTAGGGAGATTGTTAAAGAAGAATTGCATAAATTGTTGAATGTCAACTTTATCTATCCTATTTTAGATAGTCAATGGGTTTCTCCTTTGGTAATTGTGCCAAATAAAAATGGTAAATGGAGGGTATGTATTGACTATCAAGAATTAAACAAAGCTACTCTTAAAGATCATTTTCCCCTACCTTTCATAGATCAGGTGTTAGATACCTTAGCTGGCAAAAAGTACTTCTCATTTCTAGATGGGTTTAGTGGTTATAATCAAATTCAAGTAGCACTTGAGGATCAATACAAAACCACATTTACCTATCCTTGGGGTACCTATTCTTACCGAGTATTGCCATTTGGATTATGCAATGCACCTGCAACATTTCAAAGGGCAGTATTAGGAATCGTTTCGGATCTAATACATGATTGTGTAGAGGTATATATGGATGATTTCATAGTTTATGGAAACACATTTGAAGAAGCCTTAGCAAACTTGGAAATTTTTTTAAAAATATGTAAAGAAGCAAATCTTTCACTTAGTCATGAGAAGTTTTTTATGATGTTTACTGAAGGAATTGTTTTAGGACATCACATTTCAGGGGATGGAATTAGAGTTGATGAGACAAAAGTTGAAGTCATCTCTAACTTATCTATTCCAAGTTGTCAAAAAGATGTTAGGATTTTTCTAGGATTTACAGGATATTATCGAAGATTTATAGAAAACTTCACCAAGATAGCATCTCCACTCTTCAAATTACTTACCAAAGACTGTGAATTCAAATGGAATTCTGATTGCCAGTTAGCCTTTGAGACCCCGAAAACAAAAATTTCTGAAGCACCTATTTTAAGGGGACCTAACTGGAAGTTACCTTTTCATATTTCAACAGATGCCTCAGATACAGCTCTAGGAGCAGTATTGGGACAAAAAGACCTGATTCCTTATGCCATCTACTATACCAATAAAAATTTGACTCCTTCAGAGTTAAACTATACTGTAACTGAAAAAGAGTTTTTAGCTGTTGTTCATGCCATAAACAAATTCAGACACTATATAACAAGCTATGAAACTTTTGTTCACACTGATCATTCTGCAATTAGATACTTAATGAACAAATCAATTACTAATGGCAGAGTCATAAGATGGTTATTGCTTTTACAAGAATTCAACATTACCATTCTAGATAGGCCTAGAAAACAAAACACAGTAGTTGATTTCCTATCTAGACTCCAAAACATCAAAGATGACACTCCAGTTGAAGATCAATTTCCTGATGAATATCTTTTTGTAATTTCTACTCAGACTCCTTGGTTTTCTGACATTGCTAATTATTTAGTTTCAGGGAAATTTCCTTCAATGATGAATGCAAGAAACAAAAGAAAAATCATTTATGACAATGCAAAATATTCATGGGTTGCGAATGAGTTGTACAAGACATGTCCAGATTTTATCATTAGGAGATGTGTTCCGGAAGATGAGATGCCTGAGATTCTCAAAGTATGTCATGATGAACCTTGTGGAAGATACTTTGCTGATAAGAGGACATCTTATAAGGTCCTTCATTTAGGATACTATTGGCCATCCCTTTTTAAAGATGCTGAAGAGTATGTCAAAAGGTGTGACAATTGCCAAAGGGTAGGGAAACCTTCTCCTTCAGGTGAGATGCCATTACAACCTCAGGTACATATTGAACCTTTTGAAAAATGGGCTTTGGATTTTGTAGGACCTATTAGTCCTCCATCAAGACAAAAGAGATATATATTAGTTTGCACCGATTATGTTACCAAATGGGTAGAGGCCAAGCCATTACTTTTTGCTAATGAAGCATCTGTAGTTACTTTTCTTTTTGAGGATATTTTTACTCGTTTTGGTGTCCCAAGGGAAATTGTTACAGATCAAGGAGCTCAATTTACATCAAGGCTAGTGGAACAAATGATGGAGAGGTACAAAATCAGACACAGAAAATATACTCCCTATCATCCACAAGCAAATGGTCAAGTGGAATCTACTAATAAGGTCATTGAAGGGATCCTAACAAAGACTGTTCATTTACATAGAAGAGATTGGGCAGATAGGTTTCCTGAAGCGTTGTGGGCCTATATAACTACATGGAGAAGCACAACAGGTCATACTCCTTATGAACTAGTTTATGAAAGCAAGTTTTGTTTCCCATAGAGTTCTAGATTCAAACTTTTCAAATGGAAGTTCAGCGAGGACTTGATCTAACAGAGGCACAAAAGCACAGATTGGAGCAAATTAATGAATTAGATGAGATCAGATAAGATGCAGTTCAGAAAACAAGTATAGTCCAACAGAAAAGGACTAGATGGCATGATAAGTACATCAAGGAAAATAAGTTCAAAGAAGGTGACTGGGCTCTCTTGCTTGATTCAAAGTTCAAAGATTTTCAAGGTAAATTCCAAACACATTGGCTTGGGCCATTTGAAATTGTGAAATTTTTTGACAATGGGGCAATAAAAATCAGGACAATAGATGAAGAAGAGGTCACTTTTCTTGTGAATGGTCATAGATTGAAGCTGTATCATAAGCCACTTTCAAGAGAAGAATTTGTCAAGAAGTTCCAGGAAAACAGTGATGTGAAGTTAATGAAGAAGAATCTTTCTTCTTCATCAACTTAATTAAATTTTCTGAAGTCACTTTATTGAAAAAAAAGAAAAAAGTATAAACATGAAAACTAATCACTGATTAGCATGTTTATACAGAAAAGGTAGAGTGAAAATCAGAATCTTTCTGACACTTTAGCTTTTCAAATTTGTTCTTTTTCTGCAAGCAGTTGTTACAAAATCATAAGTGTAGATCCATTTCACTTATGGTCCATCTCATTTCATCCATCCATATTCCATTTCATTCATTCATCCATACTCCATTTCATTCATTCATCCACACTTCATTCATTTCACCCCATAGTTCACCTCATTTCCATCCCAGATTTTTAAGTTTGATGTTTTACTGCAATTGAATAATACATATCATGAATTGCAGGCCACTTCTCATACTTCACTCCATTTCATAAGTTGTGATCCATTCCACTCCATTATTCACTTCATTCATATTCCATTACACCATATTTTACTATCCATCTTCACTCATTCCATACAACATTTCATTCATGCTCTAAACCATTCCATTTCATGTTTCAAGTCTTCTACAGGTACATTCTGCAATCAGTTAGACATTTTGCAGCCAGTTAGACATTTTGCAGCCAGACAGACATTCTGTAGCCAAAGATCCTGAAAGCACTGTCCAGTAATCACCTGATCTGCAATAAAATGATCCTGCATATCAATGACAACAAGAAAAATCAAGGCAGTTATGAAGACTCAAAAAGTAATGATTTTCAGGGGAGAACAAAGCATATAAAGATCACAAAAATCAGAGGAAAGGCAAAGGTAAAAGTTCTGATTATAATGACATATCATGAAAAATTTTAGTATAGTTAAGTTATGAATAATTCAAAAATTTGTTTTAATTAATTTTGTTGATCATGCCTAACAAACCTCCCGTAGAAACTTTGGATAAAACTCCTTATATTCCACCATTTCAAATCCCATATCCAATTATCATTTAAAAATCTAAACGGTTAAAGTGCTGAAGTGATTGGATTAGTCACGTCACTAAGCCAAAGCATTTAATGATGATTTTGAATTCGTTACAAAATATCTCTGTGGTCTTTTCTTATTTGATATCTTTCAACTCATATACATCATCCTCACCTCATTATATTCATTCCGTAATCACTCCATATCATTATTTCCCGTAGCCAACTCTTAACCATTTTAGTTTGTAAAACAGAGGAAACATCTGTGACGCAAAAACATCTTTGTAACAGCCATTGTCACCGTGAGCAGAGGAGAAACAATTTGAAGGTTGGAAAGAGAAGTTATGGGTCTCATAGTGAGGACTGAACCGGTTGGAACTAAGTACTTGGAAGGTTATCCTCAAATCAGAGAAATGTTACAACAAGCAAGGTGGTTGCAATTATTTCAAAAATTTAGCGGTTTTCACAAAGAGGTGACTAAAAATTTTGCACGGTCCTTCAATGGAGCTGAGGCCGAGATAGGAGATATTAAATTCACCATTACGGAAGCCTCCATTGCAGAAGTAACGGGATTGCCCAGACAAAGAGAAAGGTGGTTCAAGAATAGAGAATTTCATAACGAGGCATGGAAGCAGATACTCAAGTCACCAGGTATGGATGTTTCCATTTTTAAAAAGGGTATCCCTAGCTCCGCACTAAAGAAAAAATGGAGGAACATGTTGCTTATCTTGCAAAAATTCATCACTTGTGAAGGGAGATATGGTACCTTCTATGTTTATCATATTCGGTTGATAATGCATTTCTTAGAAGAAGAACTCAATTTGCCCTTTTTCTTGCTTCATAGTTTAAAGAAAATGGCCTCAAGTGTTCAAAAGAGAGTTTAATTTCTAGAAACAACCTTATACCACCATGGTTTAGTCAAAATTTTGATTGAACATAATTTGAGAAAAATAGGAGATAATTGGGAATAGTTCTTAGTGAGAAATCACTTTGAAGAACACAAGGAACCTCCACCTGAAGACAAACCTACAAAAAGAAGCAGAAGATGGAAAACCTCCAAAATTGAAACTGGTAAAAAAATACAAGAAGGCAGTGAAGAAATGATTTCTGAGAAATTGGCTCAGATTAGAAAGCAGCTTAAGAAAGAGAGGATAATAAGAAAAATTCCCAGAGAGAAAGGAGAAGGACCATCTCAACTAAGACAGAGCCACAGACTTAGAGGGATACTAAAGAAAACAAAGGTTAGATAAACTGGAGTCATAAACATAGAGGATAAAGATACACCTACTGAGGAGGATTTTGATGAAGGAGCTCCTGAAATAGACCCAGCACAACAAGAAATTTACAACTATGTTGATACATTAGAGAAAAGAGCTTCAGAAAGTAGAGACAGAACTCCTAGTCCACCAAAATTTGCAGTTGATATCCTAAGGAGAGATAAATATGAGTTAGAAATACTCAACAGGCATATCAAAAATGAGAATGAAATTCTGAGAGAGAAGGTTAAACTGAAAACTGATATGAATTCAACTCTGTCTCTACAAATGCAAAAGTTGTACAAGGCCAGTGCAAAATTGAAGAAGAAAAATAAAAAGTTAACCAGGGCACTCACAAATTTGAGATTCAAGTTAGTCATAAGGAAGCCCAGAATGCCTTTGACTGCCAGGAAAAGCAGAAGAAGAGGGTTGGATGTCCTTGCAGAGGTCTCAGAGTTCGTGGAATAGTTGCATGAGGACATGCAAGAACCTAGAAATGGGGATATGTTGAGCTCCAAAGATGTTCTTTCCTCCACCACATTCCACTCCATTTCCTTTGTCCATTATTAATCACAGGCTCAAATGATCAATAGAATTAATTAAAATTTCTTTAAGAATATATATCATGACTAACTTGCTATGTTTTTATGATTTTTGTCATTGTAGTACTTTCTGAACTAGATCTAGCTACAGAATGCAGACATTTTGTAGCTAGTTGCCGATTATGCTGTTGTCTTCATGTTTACGCAGGTTCCAGGTGTCATATCAGAGAAAAACACATATGGTCATATTCCACATCATTCCCTCATCATTTTTTTCTCTTCACGAAGTTTGAACGGAATTCTGTAGGTGGTTATGCACGTGGGAACTCAAGATAGGAGATAGACTACTAATAGGACAAGGACAGTCCAGATGTCCTTAATCATATTACGAGACCACTAGCAGAGTTCCAGTTTGATTTTAATTTGAAAATAAAATTATCCCTAGGTTATCTCAAGACATTTATGTAATTTTGTTATAAATATGGCTCAGGAAACTGAGGGACAAGGTTAGATTTTGTGTTTAATTGCTAGATTTCAGAAGTCCGAAAACACTCTGTTCTGAAGTAATTTCTCTTTTAATGAAAGAAGCATCATTTTATTGAAAGCGCTGAGTCAATCTTGAAGTAGATTTTGCATGCTACTCTGGTGGTAGAGGGCCCCTGCTACCTGAGTAGCTTTGTTCATACGGTTTAGATAAGGATTTTAGTCTCGTTTTTCATTTCTAGCTTAAGCAAGTTTTTGAAGTTTATGTTTCATATTTTTTTACATTAATCATCATAATTAGACTTACTCTTATAAACTCTTCCAAAATATCATCACGATGAATAAGGCATAACTGTGGTGTCGTATATTTTAGTTGCATTTCCTTTCGAATTTTAATGATTTATGCTTGTTTACACTAAGTGTCATAGCCGGTCTTATTCCTACAAACTCTTCCAAAACATCATTAACAATGAATAAAAAACAACTGTGGTATCTTAGATCCTAGTTGTATTTTCTTTCAAATCTTATGTTTATGTTCAATTGCATTGAATAATACAACTAGACTTGTTTTTACAAACTCTTCCAAAATATCATTCATATTGAACAAGATGGGATGTAGAATTCCGTAGACTAGCTGCATGTTAATTTAGTTATAACACTCCAGAGGTTGATTGCATTTAGTTCAACTCTGTCACTACATCTCAAGTTTTATAATGGCATTCTAGTTTAACTCTGTTCACTGTACTTCAAGTAGATTAGTAGCACTCTAGTTCAGTCTTAGTTCATTTTGTTTCAAGAAAAGATTAATGGCATTCTATTTTAGTTGTAGTCACTGCATTTTAAGATTGATAGACTACGTTCTAGCCTAGTGTTATCCATTGTATTTCAAGTAGTAATAGTTGTCAAAATTAGTCTCTTGACCTTCATTATTTACAACTTAATTTTTTTTTGAATTTATATTGATACATCATCACATGAACAGGGGTCAGTAATATCAGTTTAAGGCTTTGATTATTCTGCAAATATTTTACAAATTCACCTACAGTCTTTTTCCCAACATTTGTTCTAGAAAATATCTAAACTTCTGAATTAGGCCTAGTAGTGATAAGTCAAGTTGCAGAATAGGGTAACTTCAGCATCATAGGTTAATCTAGAATAGAAACCTTACTGTGTTACAAATAATCATTTTTTTTTTGTAATATTGTGAGTTGATTGTTTATTTAGGAGAACTTCATTTACACTTAACTTGTCCATTTCTCAAGCTCTTCCAACACATATTTAATGAATGAATTGGATAAGTTCAAGCTCATGTTGTGATTTACTTCCTTTCAATGAATTCATTATCAAGATTTGCATTTGTTTTTTGCCATCCATAGTTTAGGCTTTGTTCTGTTTTAATAGAACCAATAGCTTCTTTTCACCAGCACTTAGTTCTTTCCCTTTTCAACATAAAACCATAAAACCAAAAACATCTTAAAACACTAAACATAATGTAGTGAGAAACAGATACCTAGGCACATATAGTGCACCGCTCTTCAGCAGTTTACTAGCCCTGGTTGACAATTAATGAACTCAATTTAGGAACACTAAGTTGAGCACAAACAATTCTACAATAGAAAATAGTGACACTATCATATTGAATAAGTTGTTTTAGGTAGTGAGAATGAAGTTCAACATGTTTCATCTTACTGTGTGCAACATGATTGTTAGCCACATAAATTTCACTCTGATTGTCACAATGGATAACATTTGAGGCCTCAACAAGATACCCAATCCCTAGTAAGAGTTGAAAAATCCAATTTATGTCCATTCCTGAATTAACATCTCCATGATATTTTACTTCTTACCGATAGAAATACCATGCATTATTTCTTTCATTTCCAAATCAGGGGTCCAAATGTAATATTCCAAATAGGAAAAGACAGTAATACAAAACACAATAAACTGGAAACTACGACAATTTGGAAATAAACTGAAAATACCATAAAAATAGACAGAACAGCTAAGCCATTTTATTAATCTAAAGGTGAAAACATACAACAGTGCTTCAAAATAAATAGCGCTCAACCTAGCAAAAGCGGGCTGGAATGGCCTCAAGCTCTCCCGTTGAAAACACTACTCTATGTTGTGTTGCTAGAGCTCTCCCTCTGGGCTGTCCTGTTGGAAATACTGTTGCTTGGTGAATAGAACTGCGTAGATGAGGGTTCTCTGGTGATTAAAAAAATCTAGGATTTAGAATCTAGACTCTATGGAAAAAACTTAGAATAACCAAGAAATTATTTCTGGATTGGCTGACCTCAGAAAATCACCCTCCTAGCGTGTGCAAGGCATAACTACTGGGCATGCCCTACTATGAGATGAACTAAAAGATACAATAGTTGCAAGAACTCCCAAGCCCAACTATTGAAGGGTTGATCCATTCAATGGATTCCAAGTGGAAATGCTATGGAAGTTCCCCCTCATCTCATGAACTCTTCTACTAGACTGCGTAAGTCACTGAGTGACTGCGCATCACTAGAGGGTCTACAACTGGCCTGAATGCCAGATGATGAGATCAAGTAACATGGAAAACAAAAATCCTCTCCTAAAGCTGCAAGAAACTCCTAAATGAAGTCTCCTAAAAAAAGCCTCTCCTAAGCGGGCACTCGAAGTCCCTCGAGGATGAGGTTGGGATCTCTACTCGGAGACACCCGTGTGCTTAACAGCACAACAGACTTCATTAAATAGATGAAGCATGCAGAAATTCATAAAATACCATTGATAAAGAATAATCAGAATGCTCTTTATGGCTGCCATCCCCTTCCTTATATTCTTGTGAGCCCTCACCCCCTTGGCCCCACAGAATAATGATGCTACTCTCATGGCCCCTAACCTCCATTATGACTATGTTTTCCTCCATTGTCTCCACTACCTCCATAAATACATTGTTGATTTGGTCAAATTGACCACATCCACATGAATTGACCCACATTCACACCAAGAAGTGGTTTATTCATCTTGACTCCATCTAGCTGCATTGATCCACATTCACATTAAGAAGTGGTTTTATTCCTACTAAAGGGATTTATGGGTCCCTCTACCCTCTTATTCATTTACTAATTAAGGAAGAAAAATTTTAATATTCTAATTAGCTAAAAGCTAAATTAGGAATATTACAATCCTCCTCACCAAAACGTTTCTTGTCCTCAAGCAATTGCAAATATGTCGGCCACCCTGTTGACCCAGTGCACCTGAGACCAATGCTCAGATCCCATACAAACCCCTCAGTGCAGCTATACCCCTGTGTTAGGCTACCTGGAATAGACCCCTCAATGTCAGGATCCCAAATTGATCTCTCACCATACCTGTCATCAATTAATCCTCCCGGATCCCAACGCCACCATGGCCAATCATCACCCAAGTCCCTTAGCTTGGATTGTGCACTGCATATGGATATAGCTACTGCCTCATGAGGTGAATACCACCAAAATGCATCAATACTCCATGGCCCCTACTGTGCCATAGATCTGACTATATAAGTTGCCCCACCAACTGCGTACCAACACATCACCTCTCTCCCCTGACTCAATCCAATTTTGATCTTGCTCTCCTAAAGTCAAGATGGAATGCTAAACAGTAGTCGACATGTGCCCCACTGCCAACTATAAACCATAGTAACTATAATTTCTACAGGTCCTTGCTTTGCTATGCACCTCGATAAGAAGATCGTACCATTAATAGGATACCAACTCATGATCTCTCGCCAGTCTATCCCGGTCGAAGAATCCAATTTGGTGATATCTGCATACAGAACATGTCTAGAGTGTGGTCCCCAACTCACACTCTACTCATGCTGCTCTGTCCCACCTTTCAATGAGAGCTGCCTCAAAGGGAAGGCCCCTCTCTCTATAATAGGCTCAAGTGGGCAAGAGGTACTGCAAGCCCGATCGATGTACTCCTGGAGAGTGATGCTCCCTAAAAGTACTGCATTTCTACTAACTTTATATGCATCTACCAACACCTCATCAATGTGTCAGCCCAAATATGGATTTCCCACCATCTCCAATAGCTCCTCCTCAATGGATGACCCCAAGGTTAGCTTCATATCTAGCACTAGCTCAGTGTGTGCCTCCATTTGGCTCTCCCCCAAAGGACTGTCATGCATGATGTGCATAGCCTCGTCCTCAACTAACCCATGCTCCACCATATGCTGCTTAGGTTGAATCATTACAAGTGATTCATCATCCTGAATATCTCTCCTTGAGTCCTCTGACTGCTCACCCTCCATGCTAGAAGACAAATCCGACCTACTATCATCAACTTCACATGAATTCTCATGTTCCCCAAAAGCATCCTCATATGACCCCATGGACTCATCTGAAGAAGAGTCCTCGTCCTAGCATACAAAAGGAATGTCTCTCTGCTCTACATCTACCACATCATCTACATCACTCAAGAATGCCATGATTGAGCCTCCAAGGTTCTTTCCAAATGAAGAAAATTCCCTTCTTCCTCCACTCATCCTTGCTACCTAGCCGCTCCAGAGTAATCCTCCATATGACACTCCCTCTGCCTCAGATCTGCCAATAACACCCTCGTAGCCATATCTCTACCAAATGTGGTGTTACCACATGCTCAATAATATCCTCATCAATCCTAGGTGAGCTGCATCCCAAGGTACACCTAATGCCCCTGTCCATAAGTCCCCTTGAAGGAAACGCTCTAAGTGCCCGCCATGCCATATCATGAGTCATTACATACTACCAAGTGTCTCTGCACTCCTCATCATGCTACACTATGCTGCAACCTTCCCTTGTACACCACCAGATATCATAGTTACAACTGAACCATACTGTACTGTCATGTATCCTGCATGGGTCAAAGGATCCACAACTCTACTAGTAAACACCCCATGAGGTGGGCTACATTGCCCCATCTTCTCTAAAGGACCAAAGAAGCCTGACTCCTCATATGCCAATGAAAATGACATCATTGCTCCTATCCTCCAAAACTCAAGTGTACCATATACCCATGAGAGAGCACTGTCTCTACACACTACCATGTCTGGTGGTCTGCTGATGCCACCTCCTCCGACCAACTCCTGTAAACATAGGCTAATCACTCTATCACTCCATGCACGGTCGTTATGTTGAGATAGATCCAGAAAAGGGTGTACCCTCTTGTCGAACCATCCTATCATTAGGGATGTCTGGGGCTCTAATAGAGATTTAAAAATATGTGTGTGCCTGAACATCAGACCCATCGCATATTGACTACCATCAACTACTGACTCTATCATGTGATGGTAAATCCCACCTGGATCCCAAGAGTAATATGGCCCTCATGTCCCTATGGTAATCCATGGACTTTGCTGAAATTTGGCCATGGATGTATCCAGCTGCCTAACCTGCTCCATGGGGTACCAGCTCAGTACCTCTCTCCATCCAACCTCAAGAAAAGAATCAAATGCAAGAATCCATGCCAATAAAATAGTCCCTCCATCATGAAAGTGTAGCACCTTGTCGATGTATGCCTAAAGGGGGGTGCTATAACACTCCGATGTGTCGTCTAACTACACCATTAAGGAATCCAACCACTCCCCAATGTGGACCAAATTTTCCATTGATTCAGCACAAACCACTCTCATGCCCTCCAAATCCTCATTCTGTCATAGGATAGCCTCTCATACTGATGTGGCCTTTACCTTAAAAGCTAGAAGGTCGACCCGAAATGGATGGCACTGTTATGTGCGACAATCGTCCATTACCTTTGTATCTCCTAGTGACTCCTCAAGGGCTAGCCCAAAGGATGGCTGCACATCCTCCTCCATAGATACTCCAATACACAAGGCATGCTCACTAGTCAACTGTATGTGATTGTCATCCAACAATTCTGCCATAAACCTAGAGGCCTCGGTACCTATCAAATCCTCAAAAATGATGGAGTTGTCTCCCCACACCTCATCAACATGTGATGAATTGTTATGATCATAGAAATTGGTCACAACCCTAGATACCCCATAAATGGATACCTCAACAATGGGTGGTGCCTCATCAATGAATGTATGCTTAGTTGTCTCCTCCCAAGCCTATGTCGTACTCTTTGATGACCCATCAAAAGTAGGTATAAAAAGTCTACCCATGGTACACTCTAGGTCATTGCCCTGCATGTAACCTCTTCCTCAGTTGTAGCTATGAGGTCTTTGATTTTCCTTAATCTGGAAAAATTCCTGGAAAGTTAGATGTTCTTTGAATCTTTGAGATTGCGATTCATATTCCAGAAAATAATCACTATGAGCCTCCTACTCTTGTGGTCCTCCAGCCCCATTTCCTAATACTAGGAAGGTAGGCATAGTGGAGTGCTGTGAAGCTTTTGTTGCGCTGTCAGTTGCTCATACCAATGATGTGAAGTATCAGAACTTTCTCCATTTTGCAACCCTCTTAGGGTTTCCCTTCGTCTCTCTACTCTCATCTCCTTGATCTCTCTGGCAAGATATTGTATAGTTTTGGGGAGGAGATTTCCAAACTCCTTCACATAACCTTCTTCTACCATTGGAGACTCTCTTTATCCTCCTCCACTAGAACACAATTTTCTTTTCCAGATGTGAACTCTGAAACAAGTTGAATCTGGTATTGCAATTGGAAGAATTTGAAAAATGGCCACAAAAAAAAATCTAAGAAATTTTTCTTCAGATAACATTTTGTTTCTCTCAATCGAGACCAAATTTGGAGAAACTTCTCATTTGGAAATAGAATTGGTTTGTTCAAAACAAAACCCATGTCTTCGATTTTCGAGATTCATATTCATTTGCCCAAAACAGCTAACAAAAAATCACCACTTTTTATCCCAATGAATTTTTGTGTTTTCTATTTCTATATCTCTTATAGAACCTTCTGTTTCTCCCTATCCAGACTGAATTTTGAAAAACTTCACATGGGGAAAAAAATTGGTTCATTATGCACAAAACCCATGTCTCGGATTTTCGATATTCATCTTCATGTTCCCCAAACATCTAACACAAAACCGTTGTTGTTTATTCCCACAGATTTCTGCGTTCTTAGTTTTTGTATCTCCTTGTCCGGTCTATAATGTATTCTCTATCTTCGGGTGTCATAGACCAATTGTTCCAGAGGCTGATCCAATTCTATGAGCTCTGATACCACTACAATATTCCAAATAGGAAAAGGTAGTAATACAAAACACAATAAACTGGAAACTATGGCAATATGGAAATAAACTGAAAACACCATAAAAATAGATAGAACAACGAAGCCATTTTATTAATCTAAAGGTGAAAAAAATACAACAATGCTTCAAAATAGAGAGCACTGAAGCCGGAAAAAGCAGGTTGGAATGGCCTCAAGCTCTCCCGCTGAAAACACTTCTCTCTGCTACGTTGTCGAAGTTCTCCCTCTGCGCTGCCCTACTGGAAATGTTGCTGCTAGGTCAATATGACTGCGTAGATGAGGGTGCTCTAGTGCTTAGAAAAATATGGGATTCAAAATCTGGACTCTATGGAAAAAACTCAGAATAACCCAAAAAGGATTTTCGGATTGGCTGACCTCGGAAAATCACCCTCCTAGGGTGTGCAATGCATAACTGTTGGGTATGCTAGACTATGAGTTGAACTGAAAGATAGAATAGCTGCAAGAACTCCCAAGCCCAAATATTTAAGGGTTGATCACTTCAATGGATTCCAAAAATAAATGTTATGTAATTTCCCCCTCATCTGATGAACTTTGCTATTGGACTGCGTAAGTCACTGAATGATTGCGCAACACTAGAGGGTCAACAACTAGCATGAATTTCAGATGATGAGATCAACTCACATGGACAACAAAAATCCTCTCTTGAAGCTCTATGAAACTCCTGAATGAAGTCTCCTAAAAACCTCCTCTCTTGAGCGGGCACTCGAAGTCCCCCGAGGATGAGGTTGGGATCTCCGGTCGGAGACACCCATGTGCTAAATAGCACAACAAACTTCGCTAAACAACTGAAGCATGCAGAAAGTCATAAAAGATAATTCATAAACAATAATCATAATGCTTTCTATGGCTTTCATCGCCTTCCTTATATTCTTGTGAGCCCTCATCCCCTTGGCCCCACACAATAATGATGCTACTCTCATGGCTCCTAACCTCCATTATGAATGTGTTGTCCTCCATTATCTCCACTACCTCCATAACTGGAATGTTGATTTGGTCAAATTCCCATCCACATTCATTGACTCACATTCACACCAAGAAGTGGTTTATTCATCTTGAATCCATCTAGATGCATTGATCCACATTCGCATTAAGAATTGGTTTTATTCCTACTAAATGGATTTATGGGTCCCTCTACCCTCTTATTTATCTACTAATTAAGGAAGAAAAAATGTGATATTATAATTATCTAAAAGATAAATTAGGAATATTACACCAAAGCTAAAGAAAAATATACAGTCATAAGTGGATTTTCTATCATCATTTTTTCTTAACCAATTAGAGTTAGTGAATCCAACCAATGAATTTTAACTTTGATATGTATCCCTTCTAGAGTATTGATATCCCATCTAATGAGAACCTCTTGGAAGCCATGGCCTCTTATGGGCCATGCTGAAGGTTTCTGGAGAAAATTTCCTTGTCTTGTGTCAAGCTCCTTAAAAAATGAAATGATGTCCCATGATACAATTTATTTTCTTGTGTCAAGCTCATTAAAAAATGAAATATATCCCCTTTCGATTCAAGTCTTTGATTAGATCTCGTAAATTCCTTGTCAAGTCTTTCACTTGATCTCGTAAATGAACCTTCATTCCATCCACCTATTAGCATCTAGTAGTCTACTCAGGTGAATGAAATGAAGCTTGGGTGGGGGGGGGGCATGTCCATCAAATTGAGTCATTATGTTTGGGGCATGCAAAATTATCTCAAGCATAGATTTTCTCTGTTTCAAGCTTGTGCAAAAATGAAACCAATTCCAAGCATACTTTCCTATGTTTCAATCTTGTGTAAAAAATTAAACAATTCCCACTTTTCCAAGCATAGTTTCCTATGTTTCAAGGTTGTGTAAAAAATTAAACCATTCCAAATTTACCTCTCATGATTTCCATTTTTATCAGCCTCTTTCTACTAGATGAGCCTTGGTTGTGTCATTCCATTTTTATTGTCTGCTTGGCCGATCACACACTTTAACTTGGTTGTTTTACCCTTTCCCGAGGAACCATTGCAATTATTGGTATTATTAGCCATCCTCTTGGCCTTTGTGTGTTCTAAGAAATTTCCATCATGACCAGGAACCAATTGCTACCTTTGGTACCACTCGTTCATCCAAGAGGAGCCATCTCTTATCTCTTTTCAGACTCTTAAAATATGAAAATATTGTCGAGCACTCGTCTTTTCAAACTTGTTAAATTCAATGAAAATACGTCTACTTAGTATAAGTTTAACCCTTTTCCGGACTAAGATAGGTTATTTACGAAAAAGGAATGCATCAGTAGAGCATGGCTAAGAGGTTCGCTTGGGTATTGTTTAGTGCCTTTTTAGACTCAAGGGACTATCTACGAAAAAGGAACATATGGATTTTTCTTTTTCCCCTCATTTCCAAATGCTCTAAATATGAAAAATATGTCGCATTTTACCTTCGTTGGACTCATTAAAAATCAAACAACTATGAAATTTTCAAACATGACAAGGCTGAACCCCTTGTCAGGAAAAATACTGAGGGGGGGGGTGTGAATCAATATTTAAAACTCACATAAACTTTTACTTTTCTTTTATGAATTATGTATGTGACTTGAATGAAGAAAACTAGCATATGTATGCAACTATTATTAAGGAAGATAGTTGTTACACAATAATTTGTCACCATCCCTGCAATTCCCCGTCGCGCACATTGGAGGGCTTATTCCGTGACCTGTGAGCAGTGACATGATCTGAAAACACTTTCATGGTATTCCCCTAGACATGGACTTTCATTCCCCTGAAGACAACTCCTTGTGAAAAACCCTAAAAATAGCCTTTTTATCCTTGGCGCGACTCGTCAGTGTTATACCCGTGCCAATGGGGGAAATAATCCAAAGATGACACACCAATTGGCGCACTGTTTCAGTGTTGTACCCGTGCCAGGCTTAATAAGGAGTGTTTTTTATAAATAAATGGTGGAAGATTGACTCCAAAAAACTCCTGAAATGGACTCTAAATTGAGTTGGGACGTTTGGCTCCGGTTCTCCATGTAGAGGAAGTAGTTTTCCACCTCTCATGGAAGCTGTTAGGGTCCCGTGATTTGGCCGATTGGCTAGCCAAATGATGATGTAACATCAAATAAAGCTTTGGAGCCCAAGGACCTAGCCTTCCTGGACTCAGAGAGGGCTCTCTCTATATGTGTAAAAGATGTCGGTGTGTCTACTTGCGGTGTTCTGATATTAGGCTAGTTATGAAGTGTGTTTTTGGTTTTTTAGTTTTTAAGTTTGTGAGGGATAAAACTGATCAAATACATAAGCTGGATAACAATATGTAGATAAATTGGGCTATGGGGTCAAACAGATCAAGGAAGCTATGAGGTGATGATGTAAAGCTGCTGTAGGGCCGATTTGATTCACGGTAGAAGGGATCTTTGGGCAAAATGGATTAAGTGGACAACAAGTTGGTGAAAGACAAGGGATTTCAAGTGTAACTAGTTTATAGCAGACATAAACATGTTATAGAAAGCCATTAATCATGCTAAATGCAACTATGAGCTAATTAATACATAGAAATCAAACATTCCAGCCATACATAGAGGTATAAGACCCTCTAACTTCGGGAAATGGCTATCAGATTTTTGGGAAAACACGTAAGACAAACTAACAACTCATAAAATACGCCGGAACGCCTAAACATAGTCTCTAAGTCATTGGGCACTTTGACAAACAAGTTTTCATAGTTTTAGGCAAAGGGCTAGATCGAGACTAGGCCTCCTTGGTTCAACAAGATGATCAACAAATCAGTCAAAGAGAAAGTTTTATGGACAGAACTATGGACAGCTTATAGGTAGGCAGGGCACACCATACATCCTACTCAACATGCATAGAACTTGTAAATAAAACTTAGCAACAATACCTTAAGTTACTAAAGAGCAGCTAAGAATTCTTTAGCATAACTAAGGAAGAAAAAAACATCAAGCTATGAAGATTCAGGGATTTTGAGGTGCCTCCATGGGCATATCTCAAAATCAATCTCTACTGATCTATAGCAGCAAGAAATATGTATTATGAATGAAAACTAGAAGACAAAAACATATCAAGAAACACTATACCATTCTACCATGTCAAGGAATCCATCAACAATCCTTCATCATTCCTCAAAAGCATCCAAGAGGCAGTCCAAAAATCATAACTCAAGTGTATTATTCAAAGCTCATATGACCAATGTATTAATTCTTCTCTCAAGTTCAGCCTCCTCATTTACAATGAAAACCATGGAATAAATAGGCTAGAAGGAGGAAAACCTCATGGAGCAACTAGCTATCCCATTGGCCAAGTCAAAATATCTAAACTTGTCCTTGAGGCTTTGCAAAGCCCAAGGCACAAAATATCCCACAAAATATCTAAAAAACTGCTAAAAACGGAAATTATATTGACTTTACATGATTTTCCCATGATAAAAATAGCTTAACGCACATTTGGGAAAAACAGATTTTTGGAGTTCAAAAATTACAAAAATACTTCATATTTATGCCTGAAAAAGGTCCCCTGACTTGCTGGATGCAATAGGCAGCCTTCCCGATGTCGAAATGAGGCTCATGAGGGCTTGCTGGAAAGCTCTCTGTGTCTACTTTCCGGTGCAACTGAAACCATCTCAATCCGAGGCCTGGAAGTCATCCAAAACTGTACCTGTGTGTAAAAACCCAGAAAATAGCAGACTGCTGATATGGCGGGCAGAATGTGCAAAAAGAGGGTATTTTTCGCCAATTTGAGGGGGCGAATGATCTCCAAATGCCCTAAAAATCGCTGGAGACCTGATCATGGAATTATGGCATCCATCGGTATCATCCTCCTCCCTTGACAACTCATCAAACTGAAATGGCGAAATTATGAGTTTTCGGCCAAAAACCCAAAAAATGCCAAAAAACAAAAAGTTGTCGAAAAAGGCCCAAAATTGGCATGCATGACCCTCAAGGGTCCATAGCAACATGCTCCGAAGCTGAGGCTAAAATATCAAGGGCTGATATGCTTTTCTTTTCCTTCCGTGCTAGGCGCTTCCCCTTCAACTTCTTCAATTTCTCTTGTGCTACCTTTAATTTTCGCCTGGCAAACTGATTTAGCTTCTGAAAGTGAAGAGTCCTCTTTCTTTGTAGCTCAAGATCCCTATTCACCCTCTCAAGCTTCATTTCCAAATGCTGGTTAGCTCTCTCAAGCCATGCTTCTTTGTTTTCCTCAATTTCCTGCTCAAGGAGGGCAGTGAGAGGAAAGGCTTGGAAATGGGCTTGTTCTTCTGCTCTCTGCTTTTCCAAGGCTCTTCTAAGCCCGATGGTCCTAGGCCTCTTCCGCCTAGGCTGGTCTTCCTCCTCTTCATCATAAAACTCACCAATGAGCTCTTCAATTCTTGCTTGCGCCCTTTCTGCCTCTTTCTTATACTTAATTTCCCTTGCCTCATGAATAGCTACATGAAACTTCATCTGTTTGTTTTCAAATTCCAAGAAGTGGTTGAAATTCCTCGCCCTTTGAAGATCTTCCTGTAATACCTCAATTTTCCCTTCTTTTTGAATGAGGAGGTTTTCAAGGAGGCGGGCCTCATTGTCACTATCATCGCTTTGGATAGGGATAATAGCTAATTCACCTCCATGCTTTGTACTTTCTCCAATTTTACTTTTTCCTTTGAAAGCCAATCTAGTGCTTTTCCTCCTTGGCATGATAGAAGATGTCTTTTTGGGCAATTTCCTCTTGCTAGGAGTGACCTTTGTCACTGTTTGGGTGGTAGCCTTAGCTTGCTGTTCCTCATCAATGTTTTGTCCAATTTGTGGCTCAAGAGGTGCTTCAATTTCTTGCCCAACTTGTTGTTCATCAATGTGTACCTGTGGATGTTCATCTTGGACCTGCTGTCCTTCAATTTGTATCTGCTGTCCTTCATCATCTGCCTGCTGCCCTTCATCATCCATCTGCTGCAGGCCTTCATCCTGTATCTGCTGTTGACCTTCATTTCCAATTTGCTGCTTTTCACTGCCCTCTCCTTCTCCCTGTTGTTCACTGCCCTCTCCTTCTCCCTGTTGACTTGACTGCCCAGTAGTCATTCTGAGTCTTCTTGGTGTAGGCCTACTTGACAAAGGCACTGGGCGATGGACAGGCTGAGTAGGAGACACATGAACAGGAGGGACAGTGGAAAAATCTGAATGGCTGATGAATAAATCCCATGAAACCCCCTTCTTCTCCAGCTGGTGTAAGAAGATAATATTGATCAAGGAATGATGAAAGAGAGAAGGAATTTGCTGAGGTGGAGCCTTCTTTTGGACAGTAGCTGCCATTTTCTCTATGCTCTTAGACAAAAAGTAAGGAAGGTTTAGTTGCCTGCTTCTGGTAAAATGCATCAATAAGCGGACATGGTAGGCATAAATTCGATTAAACCTCCCTTCACAAGTGAAATATTTCATTATGGTTTTCATAAGCGGAGCATAACTGTCAAGGAGATATGAAAAAGGGAAGATAGGAGTGACAGCCTCTCTATGTTCAGGCTTGATGAAAGGTTTGTAATCCTCCAAGTCAAGGTGAGCTTGTTTAAACCATTTTCGCCATGATACGGGATCTTGGTAGCCTTGGACACATACCTTGGAGAAATTTTGAAATCAAGATCCGCTACTTGGAAGTGTTTTTGTTTGAATCTCAGGGCGCACAAATGTGTTAGTGGCGAAAAACTCTTGACTTCTTCTATCTTCTGGCATAAATCAAGACAGCCTACTTCATGGAAATTGAAAAGCACAGATGGGTGAGCATTGATTTCTTCTGTGGAGATAGGCTCATATATCTTATGTGGACCGCTCCTGTGGTCTTGCTTTGGAGGCATTCTGACTTGAACAAGCTTTGAAAGAGGCAAATTGCCCTCACTGTGTGTAAAAAAGCCCTGCTGGATTGAAACTGGTCACTATACTGCTTGGACAGAATGGACAATGAGATTTGGATGAAATGCAACAAGCTTTTGTAGCACACAACTTCTGCTCCCTTTAAAACAACTTTCTACCTTTGAGTGTACCTCAGCCAGGCAAAATTTTTCAATAGGGTACCATGTGTAAAGATGAGACAAACTGCTGTGTAGATTCCCTGTGCACAGTATTGAAAAATCACCTTTCTTGTGAATTTGTTATAGGCCAATCAACACACCAATATTTGGTCTTCAAAACAAATATTAATTACAAAAACCCTGCTCTTCAGAAATGTTCTTCCACCTTGAAAATACCTCTGTCAACGGATTTCTATAGAAGAGACCATACAGTGGAAGAGAAAGGAGACTTAGGTTAGGTGAAATATTAGTGCACAGTGTTTAGGAAAAACACCTTTTACTTGTGAATTTAAAAGATCAAACACCACATCTGTACCTCTGTCTCCAATGTTAAATTCCCATCAAAAAACCTGCCCTTCAGAAAGTGTCCTATTCATCTTTGGAAAAAAAAAAAACTCTGTCAACAAATTTTCAGTATGAAATAATATAGTGAAGAAGAGGGGCAGATTGCTAGAAGGAGTCTGTTGTGAGAAGTGTTTTTATTACCCTGTTCTTGTGAGTTTTAAGATGTCAACCAATACACCTTATTCCTTCCTCAAGGGGACTTTCAGTCATTAACAACTCTGCCCTGTATAAGTATGCCAACTTTCAACAATTTGCATATAGGCAATCAACTCTCAGTTAAACAATCACTGTATTTCTGAACAAGGTAACAGAGTTTTTTTGGATAAAACCTCAAAAGGTTTCACCAAGACCTGCAAGAGTCTCTATCTTGCAAAATAGGCAAGACCCCATCTCAAAATAACGCCTCTGGTTATGTTATAACAGCCCTTACTTTGGATGTAAAACAACTTGTCAATAAGCTTAAAAGACACAAGGCAGTCAACCAATCAAACACAGTGAAGACTGTCCCTTTGTGAGGAGCACGAGCAGCCTTCCTCTGTGGCCTCAACCAGTGAACTTCTGCTTAATCAAGAACCCTTTCCCCTATTAAAACTTCATTGTTTCTCTATATGTGTGATACCCCATCAAACAAGATCATACACAGGCAAATTTTAACTTCCAGCGTGTGCATACATCCAAACTCACAGTTTATGGAACAATGGTGACAGTCTTTGAAATGAGCTTTATAGTTTTAATAAGGCTGTAGCAGCTTATTTATTCCCATAACCTAAGCTCCTATTAAACATGAAAACCCTGTTTCTTTATAACAAATTCTCCTCTGCCTTTTAGAGGCTTCCTTTTGAAGTAGCAGTCAGCAAAACCTTGAAATCGAGGGGAGAATATATGAAAATACCTTGAATTTTGATGAACTCCTGTTTTGAAAAGCTGAAGTAACACCGGAAGCCTTTAAACCTGCGCGGCACCCTTTGAAGACAGCACGTCGCGCAAGAGAATGCCTGTCGGGTCGGCTTGTCGGGTGGTCGGGAGGCCTGTACAGGCGCGTCGCGCTTACACGGGGCTCCTTTGCAAATCAGCCCCCAGGCGCGTCGCGCGAAAAGGCAGGCGCGTCACGCAGTGCAAAAAGGTGCAAACTCTGCTATTTCGAACAGAAAATTGTTGCTTCGATGCCGGGGAAGCACGGAGCTTAGTTTGAAATTTTGAAAATGAAATTGCTACTCTCACACTTCAACCTTAAGTCATTTCAAATCTAATCTTCAACGGTCTTGAAATTTGAAAAGTAACGTAGGTTTTCAAATCTGTTTTTTTTTCAAACTGTGGCCTTGTCATTTCGAATATGTATATAAACTTGAACAGTAACTCTGTTTAGGGCTGATCCTTTCGGGTCTTTTTTGAAAACGTGACCTTTGTTTACTGATATATCAAAGAATCTATGGAGTGCCTCTGCCACTTGGTGAGAAGATAGATTTAAGCTTTTTGATTTTCGAATCTCAAAATGTCCTTTCCATGTATTATCTGTGCTACATCTGTCCTTTGGAATGATGAAAACTGTGTTTGTTTTAAGACATTTAAACCGTGACAGTTTATCAAAACAAACTTCTTTTTCCTATTCATAAAATTGTATACCCATTCACCTTGTCCATCTGAAAAGATAAGCTTGTAAAACAGGAAAACAGGGCTCTTTGATACACAGTCACCATTTTGCTTTGACCAGTGTGTTGACCCTTTTTGTAAATAGAACCATTTCATAACTAGACTATGTTCACTGTTTTTACCTTTTCTAAATGTACCCACATTGTAGGCGAGATTTAGTTTTATGCTTGTCAAATTCTTCAAAACCGGATGATGACTTGTGATAAAATGTCCTGACTGTTCCTTGCCTTGCAGAAATGTCTCCTCCTTTAAGCTCGGTTTGACAGAGTCCTGTAGATGTCTTTTGATTGGATTTGTAATCGTGAAGTGCTTCATGGGTTTTGAGTGCTGCCCAGAGCTAATAAAACTCATTTCCAGGCACCCTGTCTTAATCTGCTGATGGCTATATGATAAGCAGGCTTGGCAAAAGCTCTTTTTGTTCATGGTGTCAATTCCTGCTTCCAGGTGATACACAAACTCCTTTTGGATTGTAAGTGCTATATTCTAGCTTGCATCCCTTCATACCATATTTTCTCTGTTTTACTCACAAAGAGCTCCTTTAGACTTCTGGGCAGGTGATAGTGGAGAACTGTTTAACCACTTCTTTTAAAGAAACTGCTCCTTTTGGTATCAATACATGCATATATTCAATATTGTCTCCTTTCTACTATAGGTACAGTTTGACAGACATCTCATTTGAATAGGAAAACCAATACCTTTGTATCATAAACACTATCATTTACCTGTGCAATGACTCTTATTTAATTTCTTTGTATCCTTCCACTGCACTTTTAGATCAATCAGTTTTCAACAACCTGCAATGGCTTGGGCCATCTGCTCATACATGGAAGGAGGCTCTTCATCAGGTAAGGTATCTGAAGGTTTTTTTTACAAATCTGTTTGACACAGCTTTTCTCTGGATGTGATGGTAAGTAAACCACTTGAAAAACATCAATACTAGCATATCTACTTGCAATCATCACTGTGTTTCAGAAGAAACCCTAGCCAAAGTGACACTGTCTCCCTGCACAGCTCTGAGGGTGACTGAAATATCATCATTTGCTTTGGTCATCTCATGACAAATTACTTGAAAAATAGTCTCTGTGACTATGGAGGTCAATGCCTTTTGAGAAACTAAGAACTGTCTTTCTGCCTGGACTTTTGCAATCTTTAAAGTCAGTACTGGCCTGCGCCCTCTGCTTGTGGATGAAGGAGGCGCCCTAACCCTCTGCTTGTAAATGAAGGAGGTTCTGGGCCATGACAATTTACCAGTTTGCTGTGACAGTGATGTCTTTTTCTTACTGTGATTTTCATGCTGGAAAGAACTGTAAAGTCTGGATGAGTAGCTTTCTGTTTTGCAGACATATCTCAGGCTCAAGTTACATTTAGAAGCAGCTGTTCCTCTAACTGTAAATTCAAACATTTACTCCATGAGATGAAATTATATTTCCTGTTCTTTGCAGAATCCATAAAACACTGTGAAACACCTAATAGTCAGCTTGAGATTGAGGTTTATGCAGTGCTGAGACCTAGGGATATAAGTGGCGCGACTTAGAGCTGTTTGTTAATTTCATTTGCAGAATGGGAGGTCAGTTATGGTTGGTCTGTAACAGATGGAGGCTTTTTGGCTTTTTGATGATCGCCAAGGGTGAAATGTCTTAAAGCGCCACTTCCTAACATAGGGGAGACTTTTGAAACAGATTTGGATTTGCCTTTTGAAGCTGATGGGCAGACCAGTAGGGCTGAAGCTAGATAGGATAGTGGTAATGAGGTTTTGATTTCGACAGGGGTGGACTGAAAAGTAGAAGGGCAAAAAAAAGTTTTAGGAGGGTTTTCTAGATGACATATTGACATAAGGAAATCAGCTTCTAGAAAACTCAGCTGTAGATATAGTCATCACTAACATGTAAAAAATACTGATGGCTAACAGTGGCTCCATTTGGGGAGGGCAGCTCCTCGTCAGGAGGTGTCCAGAATTCATATTCTTGGCTTATGAAGACCAGTCCCTTATCCATTGGTGCAAAATTTACCCTTTTCTTGATGTTATTTCTGAAAAATGACAGCATGGTTAACATCAATGATATTTCTACCTACCCCACTATCTTTCCTAACATTTTTTCTTCTCTTTGGCGCATTTGAACTAGCAGCCTTTTGACAATGCATATATTTGTTTTTGCAAAATGAACCTATCTATTTCTACTCTTATATCTGCCGGGAGTTCAGATTAAACTGATGAACTCCTTCATTTCTCTACCTAAAGCTAGATCGACTGTCAAGATTAAGCAGTTTGACAGGATTTCATTCTCTAATCTACAACATGAAATTTAAAAATGATCAAATCAGGATTAGGCAGTCTGATTTGTCATGTATTTGCGGCATAAAAGACAAGATGCACGCAAATGTTATTCTGCAATAAAAGGAAACTAGACAAGCGGGGCTAAGATGTACAATGTGTTTTTCATCCCTCGCTTCTCCCTTTGGTTCTGTTTTAGGCATGTGGAACCAAAATCTCTCCCTAATCTAAGCTCTATGATAAGCCAATCTTACACAATGTTGACTATCTTGGCACTCACTAACTTATCAGCATATAAATTTAAACATGCTCAGCTATGATTAGGCTAGATAGCTGAACAAGACATTGAAGTACTAGTAGCGGCATTTAGACTTGCTCGCTTTCTGAAAAACTATTTTTTAGAACATGGGGCCTTTGTTCTATCTTCACTTTCCCTCTTTTCTGCTTTTTACTGTTTTTGACTTTCCTATCTTTTACTGTTTTTGACTTTTCTATTTTTTCAATATTTCAAACAATGGTATGTACAATGACTGAAAGTGTTTCAAACTCAAAAATGGAGTTCTTGACAAAAATAGTGTTTTAATGTCCTGCCATTTACAGGACCCCCAAAAATTTCATTCCCATCAGGTTCTTGTAAGAAGAAAGCATTGTTTCCACTAACTGAGCTGATGATGTAAGGCCCTTTCCATAAATTTTCAAACTTTCCATGTTTACCTTTATCTTCTCTTCTAGAATCCCATTTTAAAACTTTATCTCCAATTTGAAAATCATTTTCCTTAGTTCTTCTGTCAAAAATCTGTTTATTTTGTCTTGTGCTAATTGAGCCCTTTGGTAAACTTCTTCTCTGGTTTGTTGTAAATGGATAGTCTGGTTTACTCTCCTTTGTATGTCATTTTCTTCTATTTGGACTTCTTGTAATAGTTTCATTACCGGAACCCCTAAAGATGTTGGGAAAATGGCATCTATACCATAAACTAGCTGGTAAGGGGACATACCTATGGATTTCTTGGTAGTTAATCTGTCAGCCCATAAGGCATGTACTAGTTTCCCATGCCATGCTTTTTGATTTTGTTCAAGAAGTTTTTTGATAATGTTGACTAGGCTTTTGTTAGAAGACTCGGCTAAACCATTACCTTGAGGGTAATAGGCTGTGGAATGCCCTAATGAAATATGATACTTTTGACAGAAGTCTATCATTTTCTTGGAAGAGAAGGCAACGGCGTTATCTGTAATGATTTTCCTGGGACAGCCAAATCTGGATAGGATATTGGTTTCTAGGAACGTGATGATGACTGAATCAGTGGCGTTCCGAGATGGTATGGCTTCTATCCATTTGGTAAAGTAATCAGTGGCTGTAAGGATCCATTTATGTTGAGCGGAGGAGGAGGGGTGAATTTCCCCAATGAAGTCTAGACCCCATTGTTGGAAGGGTCCTTCAACTATGATGGGATGTAAGGGCAAAGGTAGAAGCTTTTTCTTGCCATCAAAAATTTGACATTTATGGCAGGTCATGACCAGTTTGTGAGTATCGGGGAACAAGGTGGGCCAATAATAACCGGCTCTAAGGATTTTGTTTGCAGTAGTTTTCCAGTAGAGATGACCTCCACATTCCCCTTCATGCATTTCCCGCATAATTTTCTCTGCATCAGACTCAAGCAAACATTTAAGCAGCATACCAATAGGATTTTTCCAATACAGAGAACTATCTATAATGCAAAACTTTAAAGATTTTTGTTTGAGGAATCTTGCTTTTGTTTTTGATAAAGTCGGAGGAGCATTCATATAAGTTAATACATAAAGAATGTCTGCATACCAAGGTGAATCCAAAAATGTTTGATCGATAGGGGGAAGTGTGCACTCTTCTTGTTCTTCTAAGGCATCGACAAAATTTATATCTAAAGCTTGGAGGTTGGTTTCAGCCATTAGTCTCGCAAGTCCTTGTCCTTTAACTAGTTTGGTAGGCCGGATTTCTAAGTCATACTCTAGGATGATAGCAATCCACTTTCCCTTTTTACCATCGGGATCTTGGTTGAGAATGTCCTTGACGACAGTATTAGGGACGAAAGCTATGACATGAGAATGCAAGATGTAAACTCGGAAATCCTTTAGTGCCTTTACCAATGCGAATGCCTGTTTTTCCATGATGTTATATTTCAAGGGAGCATCTCTCAGGGATTTTCTAAAAAAGGAAATGGGTTGCTCTTGCCCAGCTGCATTTTTTTGCAACAACACCGCAGCTATTGTATGTTCTGAGGCAAATGAGAAAATGTAAAAATCTTTGGTGAAGTCGGGGCTTATCAATACTGGTGTTTCAGTTAAAGCCCTTTTAATTAGTTCAAAAGATTTTTTGGCTTCTATAGTCCATTTAACCCCGACCTCCTTTCTTAACATATTTGTGATATCTTTCAGGAGCTCAGCAAGATTTGGGATGAATCTTCTCAAGAAATTTATCTTATCGATAAAGGACTGTAACTCCTTTATGTTTCTGGGGTGACTTATCTGTAAAATACCTTCGATTCTCTGGGGGTCTATTTTAATTCCTTCTTCCGAAATAATGTGACCTAGGAGTTTTCCTTCTTCTAGACCGAAAAGTGTTTTCTTGGGGTTTAGGGAAAAACCATACTTCCTGCATTTGTTGAAGACCTTTCTTAAGTGTGCTAGGTGTTCTTCATCTGATTTAGAATATACGGTTATATCGTTGAGATATATGACTATGAAAACACCTATGTCTTCTGAGAAAGCTATGTCCATGGCTCTTTAAAATGTGGTGCCAGCATTCATCAGTCCAAAAGGCATTTTAACGTACATAAAAGTGCCCCAAGGGGTGGTGAAAGTTGTCTTATGCTGATCGGTAGGATAAACCAATACTTGGTTATAACCAGAAAAACCATCAAGCAATGAGATTCTTTTAGCGCCTACTACCTTCTGAAGTATGTGGTCCATTTTGGGCAGAGGGTAGTTATCTTTCAGACATGCCCTATTCAAGTTTCAGAAATCTATGCAGAGTCTGATTTCACCAGTCTTTTTCCTAACTGATACTAAATTTGAGACCCACTCGGAGTATCGGAGAGATACTATTATCCCGGCATCATACATCTTTTTAATTTCCTTTTCAACCAATGGTAATAATACCGGGTTTATCCTTCTTAACTTCTGTTTAAAAGGTTTTTGATTTTCTTTGAGGGGAATTTTATGTTGGATGATGCTGGTGTCATATGATTTTAAATCTTGGTACCCCCATGCAAACACATCTTTAAATTCTTTGAATAGATTTATGTACCTTTGTTTTATGTTAGGTGGGAGGGTTTTGGATAGTTTAATGTTTTTAGGCTCTTCTGGATCTCCTATGTTGTATTCCTCTATGTCATCCTCTGTAGATTCTATTTTAGGCTTTTTGGCCACATCATTAAAGTCAAACAATTCTTCTAAAGGTGCGAGCCCTCTGGGTATGGTGTTATTTTCGCAGTGTAAGACTTCGAGTTCCCTTTGGTCAATGTCTTCTTCTATCTCCCTGTCACATGGATGATCTACCAGGTTTAGATTTGTCCACAAAGGTGGATTTAGCTCTTGGTCTTGACTTAGGTCGGGTTTCCTCTCTTCATCTCCTGAGTCTATTTTGGTTATTTCAAACTCATTCCTAGATTGTAAGAAATCATCAATTTGATCATCATCTTGGAATATTTGCCAATGGTCAAGATTATCTGGTACAGTAGGGAGGTGTTTCACTTGAATGTCATATTGCTCACTCATACATGGTATTTGGCTATTGCTTGCAGCAAAGGCGAGCTCATTTGCCAGACTGTTTTGAATCCTGGGGATATAGGTGAGTTCATATTTTTCAAAAGTTTTAAGGATATCCAAAGCTGCATTCCTATATTCTCTCAGTCTTGGGTTCTTTGCCGAATATTCACCTTTGATTTTCCTGATTACAAGCTCTGAGTCTCCTTGAGCTGATATTCTATTGGCGCCTAAGTCTCTAAGCATGTGTAGACCGATGAGAAGGGCTTCATATTCCGCAATGTTATTTGTACATTGGAATTCTAATCTAAAAGAATGACCTTCTTTAGTATTGTGTATCCAGATGCCTGCTCCTGAACCTGTCTTGCCACAAGAACCATCAAAGCTTATACTCCAAAGAGTTTCCTTTTCATACATGATACTAAGCTGCTTTTCTGGTTTCTTGGGACTTTGGTCATCAATTTCTTCATCCAGTAATGGTTTGGACATGTCTTCATTTTCTTTTATCTGCTTGTTTATACCATCTTCGTTGTATAGGATAAAAGAATCTAAATTGGAATGAATGGAATAGATGGGGGTATTGTTTGGCTTATCTCTGTTGCTAACCATGTATTTCATGCGAGTCTCTCGGTATAATCTCTTAGTTTGGTTGAAAACTGGGATAGTAGCGAATGACATATCCATTTGAAGGCTACCTTGTATTTTGGCAGCCCATGCTCTTGATAATAGCATCCCATACTTGGGTGTGATGTCGGCCACTACTACATCCATGACTAAGTTTTTGGCTGGTAGTTGTGTTAGGGAAAAATCTAGATTTTTTATCAGACCTAAACATTTTACCTGACTTGAGTCGAAAGAATACAGGTTTTTGTAAGGTTGAGTCACTTCTAGTCCTAGGTTTTCCATGACTGCTTTAGGCATGAGGTTATGGGAAGCACCAGAATCCAACATGGCATTATGTAATATTTTGTTCCGTATATTTAAGCTTAAATAGAAAGGAGAAATAGTTCCTTCTTGATATTCACCTTCTACTTTAGGGCCAAATAAAAGCTCGGGCTTGTCGTTAGTTAGATTCAAGGTATCTGCCTTACTCTCTAGGTCAAAGACTTTGAAGATTTGAGATCTATACCTATCTATAGTTATTAACTCTGTAAGGGGTATGGTAATTTTTATTTTGGAAATTTCCCCTTCGAAGCTAAAAGGAGTAGGTAGCTTAGGCAGATTTGTTTAAGCTTTTTCAGACATAACCTTTTCTATGTTCTTAATTTGCTGACTTTGGCTTGGGACTTCTTTTGATACAGTCACTCTTGGGGCTTCTTTGGAGGTACTAGGAGTGTCTGAGCTAGTACTTGTCTGAATGGCCTTACCTTTGTTTTGGTCAGTCCTTTTGGCCTCAATTTTGCTACTATCCATGGTCTTATTTAAGATGTTATCAGAGATTTTGGTGTTTTTAGGACTATTCTTTTTGAAATGGTTTTGGTTTTTTTTGCTTCTAAGATTATATTGCCTGTGGGCTTCTACAATAGCATTTTGAAACTCTATGGCAGGGTCATCGGGATCTTCATAATTGGTCTCATCTTGATCAGGAGAAAAGAACGCTTGTTCTTCTTTGGTGAGGTACACCTCACTCTCATTGTCAGACCCTATGAGGTTTAAATGATGCTCATCAAGAGGTTCTGAGTCCCTATCATCTTCTTCCACATAGTTTTCATTGAATGGTGGCCTGATCTATTGGTCATTATCCCTTGGTCTGTTTTGGGGCTGCTCCCTCCTAAAGTTTTGGTTTCGGTTTCTAATTGGAGGGTTTGGTTGGTTGTCCCTAACAGGAGCTTTTTCATTGATATTTTCCCACATTTTAGCCATGGATTTGACTAAGTCATCTATTTGGGGATCTAGGGAAGATGATGAAGTGGAGACCTCATCTCTATATGTGAATTTTCTTTCTGATCTAGTTCTAGCTCTTTTTTCAGCTAAGTTAGCATCTGCTTTTATGGCTATTTGTTGCATTTCCTCCAAGGTAGGGGGATCCTTATCTCTCAGATGATATGTCATGTCCGGATCAAAACCCTCGGGGAATTTTTCCAAGGCTAGACCAAGTGGAGGTTTGAAATGAGGTGGGAGGGAGTTATATACACTGTTGAACCTAGTACAGTAAGCTTGGACACTTTCCCCATTTTCCCGTTTTAGATTGTTATATTCTGACAGGATTTGAATGGGGTTTCTTCGGATTTCCCACCTATTTCTGAAAACTTGATGTAGTTCTGGGATATCATGGACACTGTTTGGAGCTAAGCTTTTGAACCATGCTTTGGGTTCACCACCAAGACTTTGGGCGAATATTCTCATTCTGACAGTCTCGTCTTGTACTTCTAGGTATTCATAAGCATCAGTCATCCTACTTATATGCTGTTGAGGTGTGGTGGTGTCTTCTCCAGTAAAGTGTGGGATTTTGTCTTGATATTTTTTTGGGAGAGGAGCTAAAGGCGGTGGCAACACCAAAGGTGCGTACCAGGCTGCCATGACTGGAGCTAGTGGATGATGTACAAGATGAGGACTAGTGGGCTGAAATGAAGTGGTTTGAACAGTGGTGGTTTGACCAGGTGTGGCGGATGAACTTGGACTAGTGATCTGGTTTTGAGCAGATCTGGGATGATAGGAGCCAAACTGATAGAGAAGCTGGAAATCAGGAGGAGTAGTAGGTGAAGCTTCTCTAATAGGACTCTGTGGTGGGTCTAGAGGCTCAAGATCGTCAAAGTTTATCTTACTATATGATTTGCTTCTGGGAAGAGTTTGTGATGACTCTAGTTCCAAAGGTGAATCTAGTAGGATAGTGCGATGTTTAGGTACAGATCTTGTTCTACGGGTGGATCTACCAGAAGCTAGATGATCAGTTTCGGAAGCTTGCCACAGAATCTTCTCTGGGTCATCTACTATGATAGGGGGATTTGGGTCTGGATGGGATCTGGTGTTGATTCTTCGTGAAGCCAGATTTTAGATCCAGAGTTTAGAGAGAGTGGTATTGGTGAATGTTCTGGATGAGTGGTTTTTCTAAAGCTTTACTAAGGTGAAGGATGGTCAAAAATAAAAGGGATGGATTAGTGGAGTCACCAGGTGGAACTGGGTTGTTTTTGTGAAGATAGCTATGGTCCACCACCGGTAACTAATCTGGAAATGTTTTTGGATTTTCTGAGTTTTATGTGCAGCCTATGATTTGTTAAAGTATCCTAGACTTGTTTCAACACTTTGCTAGGGTGATGAGAACAAAAAGAGTTTACTCTAAAAAATAGGTCTATGGACTGCTTGCTTGTTTATGGTATCTAAAGGACCAAAAGAGTCTATAAGAGTTTGCTGGAATATTATGTACTCAGTGTCCCACCATCTCCCGCTATGTTAGTGAGTGATGGGATAGGTCTATCGGATAGTAGCCTAGAGTTTGGTAAAATAGTAAGGTCTACTAGAAGTTAGTGGAGTCGCCAGGTGGAATGTCTATTGTTTTGAGGTATATGTGTATGGTCCACCACCAATATTGACAAAAACCAATCTAAGGGAGTGTTTTGGGTTTTTTGAGCTTTATGTGCCTACAAGGTTTGGAAGAATTTTCTATAACTGACTCATCATTTTGCTAAGATGGTGAAGGAGCTATTTTCTACTCTTCAGACAATATCTAGATATACTAAGCTTGATTGAGACTTCAAGAGTTACTAAGGTGTACTTAGATTGTCACTAACTCAGAAGGTCCTACTGTGAGTGTCACTATGTTAGTGAGCAGTGGGATATGTCAATCAGATAGTATTCCTAAAGGTCTCTTAAGGTCTAGGGAATCTAAGCCTGTTTAATACTCAGAGTCCCACCGTGATCGCCATTATGTTAGTGTGGCGATGAGGTGGCTAAAGGCGGGTATTCTTGAAAATAAGGGACTTATAGAGTTCTAAGGTGTCCTTAGATTGTCACTAACTCAAAGTCCCACCGTGATCGCCATTATGTTAGTGAGCGGTGGGATAAGTCAATCAGCTAGTAATCTCAAAAAGTCTCTAAAGATGAGGGAAACTAAGCTTTTTAATCACTCAGAGTCCCACCGTGATCGCCATTATGTTAGGGTCCCGTGATTTGGCCGATTGGCTAGCCAAATGACGATGTAACATCAAACCAAGCTTTGGAGCCCAAGGACCTAGCCTTCCTGGACTCGGAGAGGGCTCTCTCTATATGTGTAAAAGATGTCGGTGTGTTTACTTACGGTGTTCTGATATTAGGCTAGTTATGAAGTATGTTTTTAGTTTTTTGGTTTTTTAAGTTTGTGAGGGATGAAACTGATCAAATACATAAACTGGATAACAAGATGTAGATAAATTGGGCTATGGGGTCAAACAGGTCAAGGAAGCTATGAGGTGATGATGTAAAGCTGTTGTAGGGCCGATTTGATTCACGGTAGAAGGGATCTTTGGGCAAAATGGATTAAGTGGACAACAAGTTGGTGAAAGACAAGGGATTTCAAGTGTAACTAGTTTATAGCAGACATAAACATGTTATAGAAAGCCATTAATCATGCTAAATGCAACTATGAGCTAATTAATACATAGAAATCAAACATTCCAGCCATACATAGAGGTATAAGACCCTCTAACTTCGGGAAATGGCTATCAGATTTTTGGGAAAACACGTAAGACAAACTAACAACTCATAAAATACGCCGGAACGCCTAAACATAGTCTCTAAGTCATTGGGCACTTTGACAAACAAGCTTTCATAGTTTTAGGCAAAGGGCTAGATCGGGACTAGGCCTCCTTGGTTCAACAAGATGATCAACAAATCAGTCAAAGAGAAAGTTTTATGGAAAGAACTATGGGCAACTTATAGGTAGGTAGGGCAAACCATACATCCTACTCAACATACATAGAACTTATGAACAAAACTTAGCAACAATACCTTAAGTTACTAAAGAGAAGCTAAGAATTCTTTAGCATAACTAAGGAAGAAGAAAACATCAAGCTATGAAGATTCAGGGATTTTGAGGTGCCTCCATGGGCATATCTCAAAATCAATCTCTACTGATCTATAGCAGCAAGAAATATGTATTATGAATGAAAACTAGAAGACAAAAATATATCAAGAAACACTATACCATTCTACCATGTCAAGGAATCCATCAACAATCCTTCATCATTCCTCAAAAGCATCCAAGAGGCAGTCCAAAAATCATAACTCAAGTGTATTCTTCAAAGCTCATATGACCAATGTATTAATTCTTCTCTCAGGTTCAGCCTCTGATTTACAATGAAAACCATGGAATAAATAGGCTAGAGGGAGGAAAACCTCATGGAGCAACTAGCTATCCCATTGGCCAAGTCAAAATATCTAAACTTGTCCTTGAGGCTTTGCAAAGCCCAAGGCACAAAATATCCCACAAAATATCTAAAAAACTGCTAAAAACAGAAATTATATTGACTTTACATCATTTCCCAATGATAAAAATAGCTTAACGCACATTTGGGAAAAGCATATTTTTGGAGTTCAAAAATTACAAAAATACTTCATATTTATGCCTGAAAAAGGTCCCCTGACTTGTTGGATGCAATTGGCAGCCTTCCCGATGTCGAAATGGAGCTCATGAGAGCTTGCTGGAAAGCTCTCTGTGTCTATTTTCCGGCGCAACTGAAACCATCTCAATCCGAGGCCTGGAAGTCATCCAAAACTGTACCTGTGTATAAAAAGCCAGGAAATAGCAGACTGCTGATATGGCGGGCAGAATGTGCAAAAAGAGGGTATTTTTCGCCAATTTGAGGGGGCGAATGATCTCCAAATGCCCTGAAAATCGCTGGAGACCTGCTCATGGAATTATGGCATCCATCAGTATCATCCTCCTCCCTTGACAACTCATCAAACTGAAATGGCGAAATTATGAGTTTTCGGCCAAAAACCCAAAAAATGCCAAAAAACAAAAAGTTGTCGAAAAAGGCCCAAAATTGGCATGCATGACCCTCAAGGGTCCATAGCAACATGCTCCGAATCTAAGGCTAAAATATCAAGGGCTGATATGCTTTTCCCTTCCTTCCGTGCTAGGCGCTTCCCCTTCAACTTCTTCAATTTCTCTTGTGCTACCTTTAATTTTCGCCTGGCAAACTGATTTAGCTTCTGAAAGTGAAGAGTCCTCTTTCTTTGTAGCTCAAGATCCCTGTTCGCCCTCTCAAGCTTCATTTCCAAATGTTGGTTAGCTCTCTCAAGCCATGCTTCTTTGTTTTCCTCAATTTCCTGCTCAAGGAGGGCAGTGAGAGGAAAGGCTTGGAAATGGGCTTCTTCTTCTGCTCTTTGCTTTTCCAAGGCTCTTCTAAGCCCGATGGTCCTAGGCCTCTTCCGCCTAGGCTGGTCTTCCTCCTCTTCATCATCAAACTCACCAATGAGCTCTTCAATTCTTGCTTGTGCCCTTTCTGCCTCTTTCTTATACTTAATTGCCCTTGCCTCATGAATAGCTGCATGAAACTTCATCTGTTTGTTTTCAACTTCCAAGAAGTGGTTGAAATTCCTCGCCCTTTGAAGATCTTCCTGTAATACCTCAATTTTCCCTTCTTTGTGAATGAGGAGGTTTTCAAGGAGGCGGGCCTCATTGTCACTATCATCGCTTTGGATAGGGATAATAGCTAATTCACCTCCATGCTTTGTACTTTCTCCAATTTTACTTTTGCCTTTGAAAGCCAATCTAGCACTTTTCCTCCTTGGCATGATAGAAGATGTCTTTTTGGGCAATTTCCTCTTGCTAGGAGCGACCTTTGTCACTGTTTGGGTGGCAGCCTTAGCTTGCTGTTCCTCATCAATGTTTTGTCCAATTTGTGGCTCAAGAGGTGCTTCAATTTCATGCCCAACTTGCTGTTCATCAATGTGTACCTGTGGCTGTTCATCTTGGACCTGCTGTCCTTCAATTTGTATCTACTGTCCTTCATCATCTGCCTGCTGCCCTTCATCATCCATCTGCTGCTGGCCTTCATCCTGTATCTGTTGTTGGCCTTCATTTCCAATTTGCTTCTTTTCACTGCCCTCTCCTTCTCCCTGTTGACTTGACTGCCCAGTAGTCATTCTGAGTCTTCTTGGTGTAGGCCTACTAGACAAAGGCACTGGGCGATGGACAGGCTGAGTAGGAGACACATGAACAGGAGGGACAGTGGCAAAATCTGAATGGCTGATGAATAAATCCCATGAAACCCCCTTCTTCTCCAGCTGGTGTAAGAAGATAATCTTGATCAAGGAATGATGAAAGAGAGAAGTGATTTGCTGAGGTGGAGCCTTCTTTTGGACAATAGCTGCCATTTTCTCTATGCTCTTGGACAAAAATTAAGGAAGGTTTAGTTGCCTGCTTCTGGTAAAATGCATCAATAAGCGGACATGGTAGGCATAAATTCGATTAAACCTCCCTTCACAAGTGAAATATTTCATTATGGTTTTCATAAGCGGAGCATAACTGTCAAGGAGATATGAAAAAGGGAAGATAGCAGTGGTCGCCTCTCTATGTTCAGGCTTGATGGAAGGTTTGTAATCCTCCAAGTCAAGGTGAGCTTGTTTAAACCACTTTTTGCCATGATACGGGATCTTGGTAGCCTTGGACACATACCTTGGAGAAATTTTGAAATCAAGATCCGCTACTTGGAAGTGCTTTTGTTTGAATCTCAGGGCGCACAAATGTGTTAGTGGCGAAAAACTCTTGACTTCTTCTATCTTCTGGCAGAAATCAAGACAGCCTACTTCATGGAAATTGAAAAGCACAGATGGGTGAGCATTGATTTCTTCTGTGGAGATAGGCTCATATCTCTTATGTGGACCACTCCTGTGGTCTTGCTTTGGAGGCATTCTGACTTGAACAAGCTTTGAAAGAGGCAAATTTCCCTCACTGTGTGTAAAAAAGCCCTGCTGGATTGAAACTGGTCACTATACTGCTTGGACAGAATGGACAATGAGATTTGGATGAAATGCAACAAGCTTTTGTAGCACACAACTTCTGCTCCCTTTAAAACAACTTTCTACCTTTGAGTGTACCTCAGCCAGGCAAAATTTTTCAATAGGGTACCATGTGTAAAGATGAGACAAACTGCTGTGTAGATTCCCTGTGCACAGTATTGAAAAATCACCTTTCTTGTGAATTTGTTATAGGCCAATCAACACACCAATATTTGGTCTTCAAAACAAATATTAATTACAAAAACCCTGCTCTTCAGAAATGTTCTTCCACCTTGAAAATACCTCTGTCAACGGATTTCTATAGAAGAGACCATACAGTGGAAGAGAAAGGAGACTTAGGTTAGGTGAAATATTAGTGCACAGTGTTTAGGAAAAACACCTTTTACTTGTGAATTTAAAAGATCAAACACCACATCTGTACCTCTGTCTCCAATGTTAAATTCCCATCAAAAAACCTGCCCTTCAGAAAGTGTCCTATTCATCTTTGGAAAAAAAAAAAACTCTGTCAACAAATTTTCAGTATGAAATAATATAGTGAAGAAGAGGGGCAGATTGCTAGAAGGAGTCTGTTGTGAGAAGTGTTTTTATTACCCTGTTCTTGTGAGTTTTAAGATGTCAACCAATACACCTTATTCCTTCCTCAAGGGGACTTTCAGTCATTAACAACTCTGCCCTGTATAAGTATGCCAACTTTCAACAATTTGCATATAGGCAATCAACTCTCAGTTAAACAGTCACTGTATTTCTGAACAAGGTAACAGAGTTTTTTGGAAAAAACCTCAAAATGTTTCACCAAGACCTGCAAGAGTCTCTATCTTGCAAAATAGGCAAGACCCCATCTCAAAATAACGCCTCCGGTTATGTTAGAACAGCCCTTACTTTGGATGTAAAACAACTTGTCAATAAGCTTAAAAAACACAAGGCAGTCAACCAATCAAACACAGTGAAGACTGTCCCTTTGCGAGGAGCGCGAGCAGCCTTCCTCTGTGGCCTCAACCAGTGAACTTCTGCTTAATCAAGAACCCTTTCCCCTATTAAAACTTCATTGTTTCTCTATATGTGTGATACCCCATCAAACAGGATCATACACAGGCAAATTTTAACTTCCAGCGTGTGCATACATCCAAACTCACAGTTTATGGAACAATGGTGACAGTCTTTGAAATGAGCTTTATAGTTTTAATAAGGCTGTAGCAGCTTATTTATTCCCATAACCTAAGCTCCTATTAAACATGCAAACCCTGTTTCTTTATAACAAATTCTCCTCTGCCTTTTAGAGGCTTCCTTTTGAAGTAGCAATCAGCAAAACCTTGAAATCGAGGGGAGAATATATGAAAATACCTTGAATTTTGATGAACTCCCATTTTGAAAAGCTGAAGTAACACCGGAAGCCTTTAAACCTGCGTGGCACCCTTCGAAGACAGCACGTCGCGCAAGAGAATGCCTGTCGGGTCGGCCTGTCGGGTGGTCGGGAGGCCTGTACAGGCGCGTCGCGCTTACACGGGGCTCCTTTGCAAATCCGCCCCCAGGCGCGTCGCGCGAAAAGGCAGGCGCATCGCGCAGTGCAAAAACGTGCAAACTCTGCTATTTCGACCAGAAAATTGTTGCTTCGATGCCGGGGAGGCACGGAGCTTAGTTTGAAATTTTGAAAATGAAACTCTTACCCTCACACTTCAACCTTAAGTCATTTCAAATCTAATATTCAACGGTCTTGAACTTTGAAAATTAACGTTGGTTTTCAAATCTGTTTTGTTTTCAAACTGTGGCCTTGTCATTTCGAATATGTATACAAACTTGAACAGTGACTCTGTTTAGGGCTGATTCTTTCGGGTCCTTTTTGAAAACGTGACCTTTGCTTGCCGATATATCAAAGAGTCTATGGAGTGCCTCTGCCACTTGGTGAGAAGATGGATTTAAGCTCTTTGATTTTCAAATTTCAACATGTCCTTTCCATGTATTATCTGTGCTACATATGTCCTTTGGAATAATGAAAACTGTGTTTGTTTTAAGACATTTAAACAGTGACAGTTTATCAAAACAAACTTCTTTTGCCTATTCATAAAATTGTATACCCATTCACCTTGTCCATCTGAAAAGATAAGCTTGTAAAACAGGAAAGCAGGGCTCTTTGATACAGAGTCACCATTTTGCTTTGACCAGTGTGTTGACCCTTTTTGTAAATAGAACCATTTCATAGCTAAACTATGTTCACTGTTTTACCTTTTCTCTTGTGCTTGCCACATTGTAGCTGATTTCTTTTTATGCTTGTCAAGTTCTTCAAAACCAGATGATGACTTGGGATAAAATGGCCTGACTGCTCCTTGCTTTGCAGAAATGTCTCCTCCCTTTAAGCTCGGTTTGACAGAGTCCTGTAGATATCTTTTGATTGGATTTGTAATAGTGAAGTGCTTCATGGGTTTTGAGTACTGCCCAGAGCTAATAAAACTCATTTCCAGACACCCTGTCTTAATTTGCTGATGGCTATATGATGAGCAGGCTTGGCAAAAGCTCTTTTTGTTCATGGTGTCAATCTCTGCTTCCAGGTGATACACAAACTCCTTTTGGATTGTAAGTGCTATATTCTAGCTTGCATCCCTTCATACCATATTTTCTCTGTTTCACTCAAAAAGAGCTCCTTTAAACTTCTGGGTAGGTGATAGTGGAGTACTATTTAACCACTTCCTTTAAAGAAACTGCTCCTTTTGGTATCAATGCATGCATATATCCAATATTTTCTCCCTTCCACTATAGGTACAGTTTGACAGAAATCTCATTTGAATAGGAAAACCAATACCTTTGTATCATAAACACTATCATTTACCTGTGCAATGACTTCTATTTAATTTCTTTGTATCCTTCCACTGCACTTTTAGATCAATCAGTTTTCAACAACACACGTGGCTTGGGCCATACCACATACGTAGGCTCTTCCGCGAGTAAGGTATCTGAAGGTTTTTTTTACGTCATTTTGACACGACTTTTCTGCGAATGTGATGGTAGTAAACCACTTAGAAAAACATCGTACTAGCACTGTCTGCACGATCATCCTTGTGTTTCGGAAAAACCTAGCCAAAGTGACACTGTCTCCCTGCACTGCTCTAAGGGTGACTGAAATTTCATCATTTGCTTTGGTCATCTCCTGACAAATTACTTGAAAGATAGTCTCTGTGACTATGGAGGTCAGTGCTTTTTGAACAACCAAGAACTTTCTTTCTGCCTGTGTAATCTTTAAAGTCGATGCGGCCCGCGCCCTGCTTGTGGATGAAGGAGGCGCCCTAACCCTCTGCTTGTAAATGAAGGAGGTTCTAGGCCATGACCATTTGCCAGTTTGCTGTGACAGTGGTGTCTTTCTGTGATTTTCATGCTGGAAAGAACTGTAAAGTCTGGATGAGTAGCTTTCTGTTTTGCAGGCATATCTCAGGCTCAAGTTACATTTAGAAGCAGCTGTTCCTCTAACTGTAAATTCAAACATTTACTCCATGAGATGAAATTATATTTCTTGCCTTTGTAGAAACCATAGAACACTGTGAAAAACCTAATAGTCAGCTTGAGATTGGGGTTTATGCAGTGCTGAGATCTAGGGGATGTGAGTGGCGCGACTTAGGGCTGCTTGTCAAATTAATTTGCAAAGTAAGAGGTCAGTCATGGTAGGTCTGTTGCAGATGGAGGCTTTTTGGCTTTTTGATGATTGCCAAGGGTAAAATGTCTTAAAGCGCCACTTCCTAACATAGGGGAGACTTTTGAAACAGATTTGGATTTGCCTTTTGAAGATGATGGGCAGACCAGTAGTGCTGAAGCTAGATAGGATAGTGGTAATGAGGTTTTGATTTCGACAGGGGTGGACTGAAAAGTAGAAAGGCAAAAAAAGTTTTAGGAGGGTTTTCTAGATGACATATTGACATAAGGAAATTAGTTTCTAGAAAAATCAGCTGTAGATATAGTCATCACTAACATGTAAAAAATACTGATGGCTAACAGAAGCTTCCTTGAGGATAGGGCCAATCCCATGATTCTAGGGATCCCAACTCCCCTTCCACCATCTATATAAGCTTGCCATTTCCCTTTGCAAGATAATCTCCAAGAGCCTTCATAGCCTAAAGAATGCTGCAATAGTCCTCATAGAGCCGAATCAATAGCAAGGAGATTGACGATCGAAGAGAGAGGCTTGTCCCCATTCCCGACAAGCTTTACTGAGACGTATTCCGCTGACGACCTACCGAAGGAAGATTCAGTGTCAGAGCCTGGTTGTATTTTCCTTTGTATGAATTAATGATAAGCGACTTTGGTTATGGTTCCACTCGTATTGTTCATTATGATCATGAGTTGTGTCTTCTCTGACTGATACATAATTGCATATATTGGGTTTTATGCTTGTTTTTGTCGTGTTTCTTGTGTGTGCAGGTGTTCGATCACGGCGAGCGAGAGGATTGTGATCTGCTTGAGAAAAGATATGGGAGCACCATATTCCCTAAAAACAATAGTGTTGGAATTAAGGTAGGCCTTCATCGCAAGTTGGTTTATTGCAATTAGGAACTTGCACCTTAGCGTGATACGATTGTTGCTAGACCTGCTCTGGACTAGTAGGGATCGCCTCTGTTCGTAGAGGGGATTTACCTCTACAACAAATTGGAAACTCCACTAGGGAGTTAGCTTCTTGTTTGTTTTATAAACTACATACGAAGCCTGAAGTTAGCTAGATAGCCTTCGAAATGCTCTTGCTTTGCATTAGCGGAAGTAGATGAATGCTGCTTCAGTCAATCTCCGGTCTAGTTTATGAACTAAACATTTGGATTATTGTCTTGTATTTTGGTCAATTCTTGACTTTTCTTGCTTGATCAGCTCTTTTGGCTGGCTCTTTTCGTGAGTTTGGTTTTTGGTTTGAGATTCAACATCACTGGTCTGCTTCTTGGATTGCTTTCTTTTATTTTTACATAGTAAACTTGACTGGCGTACTTATTAGCCTAACAGTCGCGCCAATTGGCGCTAGTTGCCAGTTTATTACCTTTGCCAATCCTGTTATGGCGCTAGTTTCAGCCTGACAGTCGTGCCAATCCTGAAGGTGCTATGGTTTGCTCTGTTATGAGCTTTTTGAGCTTGATTTGTGATTTTGGTTTCATTTCTTCGACTTCCTAAGTGTTCTGGAGCCTTGTTTGACTGACTATGACCTTCATCCTTTGGTTGTTTGCCCATTTCTATCGATTTTGCATTCTAGCCCTAGGGCATCTAGGTGTAATTGTGCGTCGAGCCTCCCTTGGGAGTTTGTGGTTTCTGTCTGTTCAGTCAACCTTGTGATTGCTTCTCTGCATTCGTTTAGGGGTTGTTTATCGTTTCATTGCGTCATTTGAGTGATTGGCTTCTTCTTCATTCGAATTCCACTTTGTCTCATTTTCGGCCTAGATTACATGGTTCATTTGAGTCTTCGGGATTCTTTTGGTTTGGAGAGATTGTTTTGTCAATTTGAGATCTGATTGTGTGCTTGCATTGAGTGAAATTTGATTGTTTTTACTCTTTTTCTATCACTTCTCAAATCGCTTCTTATTAGTTTTCATTTTGTTTAGTGCACTTTGCTCTTAAACATTGAAAATACAAAAAAAATCTCTTTTTCTTTTGATTAGATAGTGTGAATTAAATATTTTCTCTGTTATTAGTGATTAGTAACTGGGGAAGAAAAGTTTTTAGTTTCCATTAGCTGCATTAGGAACATTACTGGTTGTTGTCTGATCATTTTTTCATTGTGTGAAAATCTCTTAACTCTCTCGTAATTAGCTTTCATCGAATGAAATGATATACTATGGCATGTAGTGTGCATTTAGGAGATTTTGAGAACATAACACTCGCTAGGGCCTGAAAACTGAAACATAATTGAAGATAAACATTAAAATTTATTCAATTTACATTAAGGCAGCATTGAAGCATTAACGAAATATTTAGAGGTCTAGGCTAGAGACGTGTTCCGGCGTCTTTAAGCCTAGTAGTTTTCATTCGCCCTTTGGCTTTAGATAGCACTAGTATGGACTTGTGCTCCCCATACCGTCGCATATATAAAGGGAGAACCCACTAGGTTTCTATCATTTATCCATATGAAGCTGAGTTTGGCACCCTATACCCGTGATACACCGGACATAGCATTCGGGGAGATTGCCTGCATGTACATTAAGTCCTTGGTTGATTTCTCTTTCATTTTGAAACCAAGGTTTATATTGTAGTTCGCGGTTATTTGGTACACCCTTTGCCTAGGATTCCTGAGCAGTCATTTTGATCTTATCGAACTCCTTAAATTTGAAAAGATCACCAAGCGCTTGTCCTTTCACGCTTGCGTAAAAAATGAAAGAGATAGAGTCATCTTTCATCCGTTTCTCGACTCTTAAAACATGAAACGGTGAAGTTTCTAAGTTTCAATGTCGTAAAATAAATCACCTGCGATCGCACACCCTATTAGATCTTGCTTTTTGGGCATTTGATTGTGAGCCTTGGTTTTTCATCCCATGTGTTGTTTTTGATCTTTTCCTTTCGTCATGAATGTCACAGTGGCGGAACCCTCAGTTTCGTCTACTGGTAGTCCATATACGGACAATTCATCAGAGGTCTCACAATCCTCTGCTGAATATCAGCAGCCCATTGTTTCCGAGTTTCCCAACGGGGGACCGATTCTGTCTGAGCTTCCCTTTGGAGGACCAGTTGAGTTCAATTGGCCCTTATCCGACCCTTGGTCTGGATTTGGAGTAGGGGAACATTTCCCTTCTCTTACATCAGGTTCGCCTTTTCTAGCTGCTATTATTCCTCCTAGTCCTCGCCATCTATTACGAGAGCTAGCGGTAGGTTCAGATATGGGTGCATCCAGCCATTCTCCTAGTGAGGAAATCCCCACGTCTGGTGAAGATTACCAGTTGTTCCCAGAAGACAACCCCGAATTATCTGTCATGTCTTCGCTCGGTCCTTCACTACCAGCAGGGTATAGATCTTTGAGTCAGATTATGACCACCATCGCCTCTATGGGGATATCAACTTCTTCTACAAGACTGATTATTCCTTCAATGGGGATGTCTCCTAGGACACCCATCACTTCATCCCCTCAGGTCACTTCTATACCCGTTAGGCCCACTGTTTGTGTGGCTGCATCTACACCTGCTATTACCACTCAGTCCGTAAGGACCACATCACTTCCCGAAGACGTCTATATAGTATCTTCTATACTGGAGAACATCTCTCATGAGGAGTATCGATTTTCCTTACAAAAATTGAACCTCGAGATCGGACAATCCTCTCAAGATCCCAACCGCCCATATTTTTTGCATTATGCACAGGACGGTATGCCTATGTAAGTCTTTCCATATCAGTACAATGAGTACGGGAATCCTTTACGTTTACCCGCTCCAGAGGCTCACCTTCATGCTCAAGGTTTTCCGTCTAACCAGGCTGGGCAGTCTTATAATCCGCAAGGACAAACTTTTCAAGGCCAACCTTCTGGCCAGCCTGGCTATCCTTATGACCCACAAGGACAGCCCTTACAGGGCTACCCTTCGGGCCAGCAAGGGCCATTATACGGTCTGCAAGGACAGTATTACAACCCTTCAGGTCAACCTATGCAGCCTCCCCTTGGAGTCCAACCTGGGCAACCTCAAGGACTCACAGGCCAACCGAGGTACCAACCAGGGCCGGTATATGGTCCTAGGGGGCAAGTACAACCTTCCCAACCTATGCAACCTCAGTATCCTATTGGTCCCAATGTTGCACATCAGCCAGGATCATCTTATGGTCCTACGGCAGGTCAAACTGGTTACCAGCTGCCACCTGGCTCCATTCCACCACCAGGCCAACCGGCTCATCCAGTACAACCTGGTGCTCCACAACAGCCAAGTCAACCTACGCAACCATCACAACCTGTTCACTCGGGGTAACCTGTTCAACCAGGACAGCCCGTTCAGCCTGGCCAGCCTATCCAACCAGGCCAGCCTGCACATCCTGTCAACCCTGCTCAACATCTGATTTACTCGATGCCACAACTGAATCAACCGGTGCATCCTAATTATTGCGCTCAGCAGGGTCCCACTTATCAGCAGCCCGCTCAACCTCAAGGCGGTTACTACCCTCATGGTCAATCTCGACCGACTTATAATCTGCCCCGAGGTTCCCATTATTACACTCAACAACCTGGCTACACCTATACTCAGCAGCCAAATCCACAGACTGCTCAAATGGGACCGACATATAATCAGGGTCCATACTCTGGTTATCAACCCCCGTACACTGGTTACCAGCAACCGAATCAGACTGGTTATATGCCCTATACCCCCTATGGTCAGAATCCTTCAGGACAGAACCCATGGGGGCAAGGATACGCTCAACCAACGTGGAGTACAAGTACAGGTCCTTATCGAGGTCTTGGCATGCCATTTAATCCGCAATTGCCGTTCTTGGCTACCTTGGAGTTACCGGACGTTTCTAAATTAACCAATGATCCGATTCTTCATAATCCTTATTGGCTTCTGGTTCTGACCAAGGTACCCGGCGACTGCCCTAAGTTTGAAGGTAAAGCTGGTGAAGACCCCCAAGCTCATTTAATGACCTACCATTTGTGGTGTTCGTCTAATTCTTGGGTCGATGATTCAATTCGTCTATGTCTCTTCAAGTGCACTCTTACCAGTGCTACCGCTAAGTGGTATATTGAACTACTCTGTGGCATATTTCAAGATTTCAATAGTTTAGCAATGGCTTTTCTGACCCACTTTCAGTTACTGGTTCGCTATGAAGCTGGGACGCATCTCCTCACTTCCTTGAAGAAAGATAAAGCCACCCACATATCCGATCATATTCATGAGTGGCAACGTCATCGTAGGTTGATCAAGTTTGATATACCTGATCAACTACTAACTCATTGGTTCACCACGTCCTTCGTTAACAAAATTTCTCAAGATATTGCTATGGGGGCATGTGTGACTGAGGAAAAGGCCACTGTGCGTGCCCAGTATCTTGATCTGGTATACTCTCATTCCGACACGCTTTATGATATTTTGACTGATGCTCCATGCCTGGGAACCTCTAAAGCTCCACCTACCCCAGCGGTGGATGGTGTTATTGGTTTCATGTCTCAAAATTCTCGAAAATCTTCAAATGGGAATCAGAAGTCTAATTCTTCAAATAATTCTACTCTTCCCGCCCCTCCAGATTCTGGAAAAACTGTGGAGGTCAACGCCGTTCAGGCTAATCCTACGGAAAAATCCTCCAAAGGAAAGAAGAAGGGCAAAGGAAAATCCAAACCCGATGCCCCAAAACCAGAGTCTGCTAAACCTCGTACTGAGGACGGTTCTCAATGTAAACCGAAGTACCCCTGTCTTATTTGTGAAGGAGATCATTATACCAAGGAATGTCCCCGACGATCTGAAATTAGTCAACTTCTTAAAGGCTCCAAAGGACTTCGGCAGTTCTCAAAGAACTGTTCCCGTCTCAGCAGACCCAGATGGTTGAACAACCTTCACCATCTGCACCATTTAGGTCCCAGGTCTTTATGATGAATGGTGCTGCAACTGTCTCAATTCCTACGCATTCGAAGGATTATGCTGGATCGCGTCAAGCGGCTGGGAAGGAAGTCATGGATGGCCCACCTCCTCCTCTTGTCTCTGGTCCTTTGGAAATTGAGAAGCCTACAGCTGAACCTGTTGTGAGGCCACCTTCTAAAGGTGTTCTACGAAGGTATTCCTACAATCCAAATGCCCGTGCCGCTCAGCACTATAGTATTGTTGAGGATTTGGCACAGGCGCCTTCTGCTATGTCTGCATTGGAAGTCCTTCAAATTTTCCCTTCGCAATGGAAAGCTCTGTTGTCTGCAATCGGTGGAATCGATCCCACTGATTCTAGTCTTCTCACCTTCGACCTAGAAAACTTTACCCCCCCCCGACTTCTGCATCAAATTGCTCTTGTGATACAAGTCGGGATCAACGATCTTAACATCCATAGGGTCGTTGTGGATGAAGGTGCTTCTACCTGTGTCATTTCGTCCGCCTGCTAGAAGGCCATTGGCTCTCCAACGCTTTCATCATCTCAAAATGCCTTAGAGGCATTCGATGGTCAGGAATCGAAACCCCTGGGTGTTCTCGAGAGTTTGCCGATTACGTTACAAGGGAAGACAATCAATATAGAAGTAGAAGTGGTTGACACCAAGGTTAACTACAACCTGCTTCTCGGCTGCAGTTGGACTCACGCAATGATATGCATGCTATCCACCCTCTTCCAACTTCTTAAGTTCCCTCATGAGGGCAAAAACATTACTGTGGATCAGTTGTCTTTCTTCACCTCCACCTCTGAGAACAACGTTCCTTACATGGATCAGATCCCCAATCCCCCTGACAGTGTAGGACCCAGTCTCTTCAAAGACCCCTTCCTCATGGGTATTTTTCCCACACCGCACACCATTCAACTTAATATGATCTCTAGGTCTGACGACCCATGGATCATCCGTTCGCCTGAACAGGTGACTGATTTTGGAGAATCGATGCCCCTAACTCCAGTAGATATTAATTACTGTGAAAGTTTTGCAGCATATGATCCTCCTCCTCCTCAGCATGCTCCTTCGAGCATGGCTTTATATATCTATTCCCAATCCCCCTGGCTCAGTGAGGCCGACTCGGCTGATCCTCTTAAAGAGATTTTCCCCTCTGACGAAGCCATTGTTGAAACAATGTCTCTTGAGGAGCTGCCTTGGATCGATGGACATCGTCATTCCTCCTTCATGCCCAGCCTGGGGGCAATGTCTGATTGTCTAGAGCGTGATGTATCTAATCATCTCTCTCCTGAGCCTCCTCCATTGAGCTCACCAGAGCGCAGTTCTTCTTCTTGTGCCAAGCTCCTAAAACAATGAAACAAGTTGCTACAAGGACATTTATTTTAAGTGTGTCAACCTCGTTAAAATAATGAAACACGAGCACGTTCAATTCAAGTTTTGTTAGACTTAATTCACTCCATTTCCTATGGACTGAAGCTTGGGGGTCATGTACCTCGAATTGAGACACCATGCTGGGGACATGCCCGTTTTCCAAGCATAGTTTGCATGTGTGTTTTCATGTGTGCTTTTAAGCTTGCATAAAAATTAAATGCGTGATTAGATACATTTTGTGAACTCTTTCATTGGTTCATTCATTATGCAACTGATACATCAGATTACATTGTATTGGACATTTGCATAGCATATAAAAACATCATCACATGTAAAAATATCCATCCATAAATAGATATATAGATATATGTGTCAAATAGTTTGCAGTACATCACATAAAGTCAAAAAATATACATGTTTTTCTGATAATAGATGGAGACAACATGTCTCTCAAAAAAATATGCATATGAAAGCCCTAAATAAGCTAATCAACATGGTGCTCATGGTCACACACCACCGCGTGCACCAATCACCTCAGCAGTCTGTGAAGGCGACTAGGCACCCCCACAATGTGTCGTTGGTAAGCTAATGGGACGTCTACCAGCTGTGCATAATCTGGAATTCCCCGGGCAATGCCCTCCAGGTTCTGGATCAGCTCGCTCCCTTCACCACCCTCAGCTTGAGGGTCATGTATGAGATGGGTTCTCCGCGCAATGGGCGACATGCCCGCGGGCCTCTCTGGGCCAACGTCTGCATTCACATAAAGTTATTGTTAGAACGGACATGTATTACCAAAAAAAAATCATAAATACATAAAAATCAAAAGAGAATCATACCCAGCTCCTCATCCCAGTCCTCCCCCTCCAAGAGCGGAAGATTGGGATCTCCGGTGAAATCGGTCCCAGCATAAGGCCAATCCTCGACCACGATTAGTTGACGCCGTAACCACCCAAAGAACTCGGGTCTCCAAGACATCTGTTGACCTCCTCCTGACCTGGGCATAAGTGCTACCCAACGAGCCATCCTTGGCTCCCTCGATATCGGCTTGACAACTATTGCCCCTTGGCCTTGGAAAATGGGTAGTCGTTCCAGGATGAACGACACCAAAATGGAACCATAGCCGAACAGCTTTAGTTTGGCTTGCTTGCATCTTGTAAGCTACCTCTTGATATTTCTTGTTACTGCTGTAGCCCAATCGAATAGTGTTGGATTCATACACTCGGAGGCTAGTATGAGTTGGGCCTTGGTTGCCTCATGTGGAGCTTGTGATCCTACAGCTCGTGTAATGGTATGAAGCACTACCCTGAGTGCTAGGTCACGGACAGTGTAGATGTCCACCTTCTCGCTTCTCGATCCTGTTCGTGCCCCTGGGCACACTCTTGCCATTACCATCTCCATTTTCTCTCCAGAAGGTCTACTGCTGGTTATTATTGGCACTGGACCTCTGCGCGACAATCTGGTTATAAAGTAAACATCAGAGACATCAAGAGCTAATACTTGGTCCTGAAGTTTGAATACTTACTCATTCTCGTCCCATATGCTGACCAAGTACTGTAATAGCTCAGGTTGAGCTCTTAAGCATGGCATAAGGAAGAATTTTTTGAGTCCACAATTCTTGAGAGCATTCATACAGGCTTCGTTTTCCATAGCCATTTCATCTTCCTCCCCATGTTCCCTCTCCTTCCATTCGATAACCATTGTGCCCGAATATCTGCATCAACATGATTAAAAATGCATTGTTAGATCTTTGTTGCACTTGAAAATCCACATGGATGGCTCACATTTGAGAAATATAAAGCAAAAAAACGCGTTGCACCATTGGCACGAATGTTTTCCTAATAGTCGCGCCAGTTGGCGCGACCCCTTTGTGAGCAAATGTCCATTGGCACGGGTCCGTGCCTGATACCCGCGCCAATGGAGCGAGCCCTAAAATTTTAAAAGGTTCCTCCCAGAGGTCTAATGCATAATGAAACTTATAAAAAATGGATTAAAATGGAGCTTAAGGGAACGCATTTTACCTGGAACAGATGAGGATCTGAATGATGTCTCAGATTAGTCACAATCACCGTCGCAAGTTTGCACACAAACAGACCACTGTTGCTCTCCAAATGAGGTAAAAAGTAAAACTAAATTTGTGTTACCATTTGGAGCCTATTTATAACTTTTTAAGTCAAAAATTAGGTTTTAAATGTCATTTTTCTCAATATTTTAATATATTTTGTCGAAAAATGGATTTTACACTTGCCTTTATGTGCAGTGACAAGTTTTTACGTGACTTGAACGGTGATACGAGTTGTATTTTATACTTTTTCGGACTCATTAAAAACATGAAAAATTCATTTTGGAGTCATCTTTCAGCTCTTTTCTGACTCTCTAAACATGAAAATATCGCCGATTTTGTCGTTTCGATCTCGTTAAAGTGGGCATGAAACAACATCTACCCAGTATACGTTTACCCCTTTTTCAGGCTGGGATGGATTAATTACGAAAAAGGAATACCCTAGCCTATCATGACTAGGAGGTTTCCTCAGACATATTTTTCTACCTTTTCGGATTTGAGGAACTATCTACGAAAAGGGACTGTTGGAGTTTACTTTTCTGATGTCTTTTCAAACTCTCTAAACATGAAAAGACGCCGAGTTCTTCCTTTGTCAGACTCGTTAAACCCTGATGATATTGGATCCAGTCGTAATGACGATATTCGAGTTTCTCCTTCCTAGGGCTTGTTAAATGTACTAGGATGGATTCGTCCAAAGAACGAACTTATATGACAAGCATATGGTATCCCCTTCAAGCTTGTTTTAAAAAATAATTGGGGTACTCGCCAGAAATGGTGGGGAAAAATGGAACTAGCATCATTGTCATGTCAGCAGTATGTCGCTCTTGAACATGGCACTTGTCTGCATTCGTGTCGAGTTGGGGACATCTCATCTCGTTTTCCACTTGCCTCTGTGGGTTTGGGCGATCCCTTTTGACCTCTCATCTACTCTTTGCCTTGTCATCATGACCTTTGATCTTTTGATGTCAAATACTGCCAAATCCATTGGCGTGCCACCGATATGTTCAAGAGAAGTTTACCTCTACAAAATTTCAACCTTCCTCTGATTCTCATCTGATCTTGATTCACAAAGAAATTATGTTCCTCTGTCTCGCATCGATGATGTGGGAAACATTGTGGCCCACCTTCGATCAAGGTCACTTCCTGTTGACTTTAGCTCATTATCGAGGAAGCTAATCTAGAGACTCCCTTCTGGTACCTTAGAGCCTGCATGCTTCAATGGCAGGTTCTTCGTGTTCGATGTGAGTTTTTCATCATTGGCCTTTGATCAAGTGATTCTATGGGTGTTCGACACCACCTCACTGATTCTCATGCCGTAGATTGTACTTATAGTACCTTGAGGGCCATTGTCATTATTGGTGGTACCTCTCGCGTCTGTTAACAGCTTTCATCATTGGTTGGTAATCAGGCGATTTTCTTGCATGTTAGACTTTAGCTCACTTATTCGCATGCTTGAACTTGTACTTTTTTCGGGTCGAGATGGAGAGCAAGACCCTGGATTTTGTATGTTGGAATCCAAGCTGCGATTTTGTGGATTATTATGATTGGTTACATGACTCACTGATTGGATGGCTACGACCATACCTGAGTCTCTTTATCGATCCTTATTGGATGGCTACGTCCATGCCTTGGATCTGGATTCTTGTATACTTTGTTATGGATGGCTGCGCCCATACCACATATGTATCATGTATTTGAGATATCAGTTGTACTTCTCTACGCAGATTTTTCGACGGCAGTGTTTTTAGTTGGACACGTTCTTGTAAAGAATTTCACCCCTCTATCTCTTTCAGGCCTCATGCTTTAGGGGGCATCTATTACACAACAATTTTTCACCGTCCCTGCAATTCCTCATCCCGCACATTGGAGGGCTTATTCCGTGACCTGTGAGCAATGATATGATTTGAAAACACTTTCATGGTATTCCCCTAGACATGGACTTTCATTCTCCTGAAGACAACTCCTTGTGAAAAACCCTAAAAATAGCCTTTTTATCCTTGCGTGTCTCGTTAGTGTTATACCCGCACCAATGGGGGAAATACTCCAAAGAGGGTGCACCAATTGGTGCATTGTCTCAGTGTTGTAACCACACCAGGCTTAATGAGTGTTTTTTAAAAATAAATGGCGGAAGATTGACTCCAACAAACTCCTGAACTGGACTCTAAATCGAGTTGGGATGTTTGGCTCCAGTTCTCCATGTAGAGGAAGTAGTTTTCCACCTCTCATGGAAGCTTCCTTGAGGATAGGGCCAATCCCATGATTCTAGGGATCCCAACTCCCCTTCCACCATATATATAATCTTTCCATTTCCCTTTGCAAACTAATCTCCAAGAGCCTTCATAGCCTAAAGAATGCTGCAATAGTCCTCATAGAGCCGAATTAATAGCAAGGATATTGACGATCGAAGAGAGAGGCTTGTCCCCATTCTCGACAAGCTTTACCGAGACGTATTCCGCTGACGACCCAGCGAAGGAAGATTCAGCGTCAAAGCCTGGTTGTATTTTCCTTTGTATGAATTAATGATAAGCGAATTTGGTTATGGTTCCACTCGTATTGTTCATTATGATCATGAGTTGTGTCTTCTCTGACTGATACATAATTGCATATATCGGGTTTTACACTTGTGTTTGTCGTGTTTCTTGTGTGTGCAGGTGTTCGATTGCGGCGAGCGAGAGGATTGTGATATGCTAGAGCAAAGAGATGGGAGTGCCATCTTCCCTACAAACAATAGCGTTGGACTTGAGGTAGGCCTTCATTGCAAGTTGGTTTATTGCAATTAGGAACTTGCACCTTAGCGTGATACTATTGTTGCTAGACCCGATCTGGGCTAGTAGGGATCACCTCTATCTGCAGAGGGGATTTACCTCTACAACAATAGCATATACCCAATAAACTTATAATTCAGATAAATATTCAATTACTTGACTTATATCAGTGCATAATTGATTCATCAAACATTTAGTAAGCAGTAACCATGTGCAGTAAGAACATATTAAATTGTCACACATAAGCAACACACATGAAAACCATGATTTAAGGTGGAAACACAATGTGGGAGAAAACCACTTGTTTTCATCTCAATCTTCAATATTATTATTATGAATAACTTATTACATTATTGTTTTGGTGCAAACTCATACCATCACACAAGCACCCACTTTCTAAGGGATACAACCTTCACTCGTTCTCCAGCTCCTACTGGAAGGGAGCTCCACCCCCTGATATTGTTTACCAACACCCAATAGAAGGGAGCTTCAACCCGCTGAGATGATCACCAGCTACTACTGGCAGGAAGCTTCGACTTCCTCACTGAAGGCTCCAACCCTCAGCACCATGTATGGACCACATTTCATAAATTTTCACACCGGATCCAAATCCTTCAACACATCATAACTATTAGGCCACTTTGCATCAAATTTTCATATTGAACCCATTAACATCATTCAATCTCAACTACAAAAACTAAAACTGATCACTGTACCAAATTAATCACTAAAAATAACCACTAAACTAACCAATCACTAAAAACAACCACTGAACCAATCAATTATTGTACAATCAATCACTGTAGCGAACCAATCACCAAATAAAACCAAACATAATAGTGAGATCGCTATAACCAGACTTGAACCCAAAATACTACATCAACATACTAAATCAACTGCAACCTTGATCATCCATAAAACAAAATATATACAATACTGCACTTAAGGAAACCCACATGTATATGCACTTTTATCAATAGAATCCTGTGTCCATATCTCAACCTACCAAGTTCTGAAATTTTTTAATAAGAATTAAAACAATGAATTTCTCACAAACATAGTGAAGTATTATGTCAGATTATAGATCTATGAAACCCCATATAGTTAGATGCAACAAGGCCATTCTCCAACCAATCAACATTCAATCAATTCAAGTTCAGAAATTTCTACTAGACACAGATCAACATAAAGACATCATTGAAAGACAACATAAATACAACAACACTGATCAGATTGACTAAAAATATTTTCAGCAGAAACCCTTCCTTTATGTACGTGCTTTTTATGAATAAACCTTGCGTGTATACACACTTTCACCGCGACCAACTTACATACAAATCTGCAAATTTTGACCTATAATTGTGCAACCCTTTAAAAATTCAAACAAACACATATCACAATATTCAAAGATAAAACATGCATCAAATCATAGGTCTAGTCAATCCATGAGCAAATCATACAATGGAAATTCATTTCAGGTCTCATGATTCTGATCCATCATTGTATTTATAGGTGCATAATTATTTCAGATAAACTTATCAACTATAGCCCATAATATGAAAATACACTTAAGAGTGAAGTATTCATAAAAAAAAAAACCCTTCCACATGCCCACATTATCACTTTGATCTTCACCTCCTTATATAGATTGAGCCTTAGCCAATGTCATGAGCCAAAACCACACTAGTGTCGGTGGTAATATTTGACAGGATCAAATAGCCATTATTGCGCTCAATATTTTTGGATAATACAATGGTAAATACCCTTGGTATTTAATAAAATAATGCACAAATATTTATGTGACTTTACTTCATCATTTCTGCGTGTGTATGCGACTTGGCTTTATCTAACTCGCATATATTTCTTCAAGTATTCACCTTCATAAATATTTTGTCTCTAGCTTACAAACCTATGTATCATCATTCTATCATTCTATTCCATCACTTTGTCACCTATGAATTGATCTATTAACTTATCCAGTTACCATATACTTGTTTTGTTACAATTGGGTTGCCATCAAGGACAACACATACAACATAATTCCAACAGTCTCCCCTTTGGACTTGTTTGCCACCATGTTGATGTTTGATCACCATTACCTGTAGATACCTGAAAAGCATATCAGTCACCAAATTCAAACACTAAGATAGTATCCCCCTTTGTCATCAAGGGAAAAGGAAGGTACAATGATCCCCTTGAGCACATGCTGAAGTTTCTGAAATATTTAAATGAAGTAAATGACTCTATGAATCAGCTAAACAATAACCTTACATCAACCACCTAACCAAGTGGGATTACATAACATCAATGAATAATTACATCATAGATATCCACATGACCTTTACATCAAATGCCACATATGACTTGTATAACCAACCAAAGGACCTTTACAGTGAGAGATCCTCAATACATAAAATAAGGCAATAAAGTATCATCCATGGAAACAACATCACCATCATGTAAACATATAAGAGGTCTTCATATATGCATCATCAATCAACCACATGAACATATTCAACAACGTCTTAAACATAATGCCAACAATGCATCATTAGCAACAATGATAAATCTCCTCCTGAACCCATTCTACATGTTCTCTGTCAGATCATCAATTCATGGATCAGAGTATCTTCATCAAAAAAGAATATATGACATATTGAACCAAGTTCTAGTGCTCAAAACCAGTTATAAATAACAAATGTGAACTGTAATAAAATTTTGAACAACAAATAGCTGACATAAGCATATAAAAAACGGTTCTTGAGTTGGACCCAAATTTTTTGTTCAGAGATATATATAAGCATCTATCTCAATAGAAACTCACATATATATGCAACTATAGTTCATGAAACCCGCATATAGAAACTAAATTTCTAAAATATCACTTGTGCAAGAAGGTATGAGCAGTTTTGATCAACAACAAGATGAGGAAAATACTACTCTTATTTTCTGACTGAGGAATTCACATGCTTCTTTCAACGATTTTTAGTAAATATATCAGTAATTTTTTCTTTGGAGGGAACATACTCCAATTTAACCTTTTTTTCAAGCACTTGTTCTCTTAGAAAATGGTAATTAATTTTAATTTTCTTGGTTTTGGAGTGAATTACAGGACTTTTCAAAATGCTAATAGCACTGGTATTATCACATAGGATGGAAATGGGTGGATAACATTAGATTTTAATATCTTGTAATGAATGCATCATCCAAAGAGGTTGTGTACAAAAATATGCAACATCCACATATTAATCTTCTATTGTAGATAAGTAAATATAACTTTGTTTCTTGTTGAACCAAGATACCAATCAAGGCGCTAAGTAAAATGCACCTTCACTAGTTCTTTTCCGATCATTGACATTTCCAGCCCAATTTGCATCTCTGTACGCATGAAGGGTAAGATTTTCATCTTTAGGATACCATAAGCCAAAGTCTTGGGTTCCTTGTAGATATTTGAATATTCTCGTAACTACATGAAGATATTTTTCCTTTGTTTTTGTTTGGAAACATCCAACAATCCCAACTGCATGCATGATACCTAGTCTAGTACCTGTAAGATAAAGTAGACTTCCAATCATAGACCTATATTCTGGTTGGTTTACTGTGGGAGATTCATTATGTGAGCTGAGGCTATATCCTGTTATCATTGGAGTACATACTGGTTTGCAGTATTCCATTCCATATTTCTTCAGAATATTCTTGAGATATTTTGTTTGCGAGAGAAAGCTGCCATTTTTTCTTGTTGTACCTATAAACCAAGAAAATATGTTAGTTTCCCAAGCAAATACATTTCAAATTCTTGCTACATAACAGAAAAAGAAATTTTTACTCATATATTATTCATTACTCCCAAAGATGATATCATCAACATAAACAACAATAATTAGCAGTTTATCATCCTCTATCTTTGTATACAAATTACTATCTGCAGATCCTTTTGTGAAACATTGTTGTCGAAGGTACTTGTCAGGATGATAATACCATGCCCAAGGGGCTTGTTTTATACCATATAAATACTTTTTGAGTTTTAATACAAGGTTTTCATCATTCCCTAGAATGAATCCTTTCAGTTGTTCAATATATACTTCTTCTTCTATACCTCCATTAGGGAATGCAAATTTCACATCCATTTGATAAACTTTGAAAATGGTGGAAGCTTGAAATTTCAAGTGTGGACACAGGTGAAAATGTTTCTTCAAAATATATACCTTTTGTTGAGCATAAATTTAGCAAACAAGTCTAGCAATGTTTCTAATGACTTCTCCATTTTCATTGAATTATTTTTTTAATATCATTTTTTTCCCATTAACATTTTTATCCTAAGGCCTTGGAACCAATTACCATGTATTATTATTCTCAATTTTATCAAGTTCTTCATCCATGGCCTTAACCCAACATTCATCTTTACTAGCTTGATTTACATTTTGTGCTTCAATAGTGGATAATAAAGCTAGATATCTATGAGATCCTACGAGAGTTCTTCTTGTTTGTACCCTAGATTCCTTTTCTCCTAGAATTTGAGTTTTTGGATGATTCTTTTGAACATAACTAGATGGATCCTTTTCTTTATCAGTTGCGTCTTCTTCCGTTTCTTCATTAGTTGCTTCTTATATGTAATTTTTGTTTGATATGGGAAAGCATTCATCATCATACTCTTTTTTTGTTGTTATCCTTTTGGGATTTGTGTATGCTTCATCAATCACAACATCAATATATTCAACAATTTTTCGAAGTCTCTTATTGTAACATTTGTATCCTTTGCTTCTAGATGAGTAACCAAGATGAATTCTTTAATTTTCCCTAGCTTCAAACTTACCAATTTCTTCATCATTATTTTTTATGAAACATTTACTTCCATAGAATCTAAAATGCTTTACTATAGGAGGGTTACCAAACCAAAGTTCGTAAGGATTTGTATCACTATTTACTCGAACATGAAATTTTTTGAGAATATTTGCTACGGTATGTGATGCTTCACCATAGAAGGTGTTCCAGACTCATCAAGCATAGCATGAGACATTTGTTTAACTATTCTATTCATCCTTTTTACCACACCATTTTGTTGAAGAGTTCCGGCTACAGAAAACTGCCTTTTGATGCCATGTTATTCACAGAAATCAAAGAATTCATCTGATATGTATTCTCCTCCTCTTTCCGATATGTGAAATTTTATTTTTAGATCTAAATAATTTTCAATTAATGATTTAAAAGATTTGAATTTATCAAATGCTTCATATTTTTATTTCAATAAACCGATCCAACAAATTCTTGAAAATTCATCAATAGATAAGATATAGTATTGTTCTCCTCGAGGTAAATTTTTACTTAATAGACCACATAAATCAGTATGTAGAAGTTCAAGAGGCTTACTTGCTGATCCTTCTTTGTCATTGAATTGAACCCTAATTTTCTTACCGAATTGACATGACTTGAATATGGTACTTTCTGGCAATGTGATGTTGGGAAAATCATGAACAGATTTGAGCTTGCTTGATTTGTGTAGATGAGAGAAACTTAGATGTCCCAACCTTCTATGCCATAGCTCATTTTCCTCTACTTTTCCTAACTAACATTGTACTTGGCCGCCTTTCAATACATAAATATTGCTTGGAGTTCTTGTTTCCTTTATTATGGTCTGCCCTATGTCAAGTTCACGGACCACACATTTTTTTGATATGAAAAAAACCTCATTTCCTTGGTCACACATTTGGATAACACTTAACAATATATGATTTAATCCATCAACAAACATAACATTACCATCTTTAACCTTTTTTTTAGAAAAACAAATCCTTTACTTTTAATGACAACAGGTGAGTCATTTCTGAAATTAACATTCTTTTATTTCTCTAATGCATTGTATGAAATGAGTTTTTCTTTATCACCTGTCATGTGTTTTGAGCATTCGTTGTCAATGCACCACTTATTTTCTTGACCTTCTGCATACAATTCTATGCGCCACAACTTTCATATTCTAAGTTCTTCCTTTTCCATACCTCAGAAGTTGTGGATATTTAATCCTTTTGAGATGTTGGATGTAATTTTCACCTACATTAATATTCCTCATGTCCAAAGTTATTGCAAAAATAGCATTCAATTTCGTCTTTAAGAGGCGAGAAATTATTATAGGCGTTTTTCTTGATTCCTATCTCATTCCTTTGTTTTCTATATTCTCTAGTCATGATGGTTTTGTATGTAACACATTGAGTAGCCTTGTGACCAAAATTATGACATCAGAAACATTTTCCATTAAAGTATAAATTCCTGTGATCATAGAATCTTCTAGTGTTGTTTACCTTTTGACTGATGCTTTTGTTATTGTTTATCCTTTGATTACAGTGGACATGATTTACCTGTCAAGTATATTTATTCCTTTGTTGAAGTCTTGAGCTTTATTAAATAATTTTTTTTGCATTTAGATAGCTTCCATTTGTGACAGAGGGTTTTTATGTCTTTGATGATTCTGCATTTTATCCAAGACCTATCTTCATAAGAGGAGAGTGTTGAACCTTGATAATTTCAGCTAATGTTTCATATCCTTTAGAAAATATAAGGTTTATAGTTTTTATCTTCACAAGTTCCTTTCTTAGACTTACTATTTCACATTCTAACTTCTCATTATGCTTCTCCTTTTCTATGAGTTTATTCTTTAAAGTATCTATGGCTATTTTTTTTTCTTCTAAACATACTTTAAGCTGAGTGATTTCTTCAATGAAAAAATCCTTTTCCTCTAAATCATCCACGCATTTGTCATCAAAATAATTAGTACTTCTTTCAAATCCCATGTGTAATTTAAGATCTTGATCAGACTTTTCTTCTTCACTATTTGAGCAACCATCACTATCTTCATGAGTATAATACATTTTCTTATTTTCAAACCATTACCTATTCCCTTTTGCAATTTCCTTCACCTTTTCGTGGTTTTCTTTATAAGGACACTTAGCAGCATAATGGCCAACTCTTCCACAAGAAAAACACTTGAAGGGAAGCTTACCTCTAAACCTTTTGGTGCCTAGTTGGAGTTTCTTTAGAAAATTTACCTCATCTTATTTTGATATATAACCTGATTCCCTATGTTCCTCCTTTTCCTTTCCTTTTTCATATTCTTTGAATGCAACTTCTCTGATTTCTCAAGGACCTCAATTTCTCATTTCAAAGGAAGTTAGGATCCTGTGAAGTTGAACAACAGTAAGGTTCTGCAGATATTTATTTTCTTCAATGGTAGACACTTTTGACTCGAATTTAGGAATTAGAGATCTCAAGATTTTCTATGCTAAAATTGGGTCTTTTATATCTTCATCCCTATTTCTCACATGATTCAAAATCTCATCTATTCGTAGAAATAAATTTGAAATAATTTCATCATTATTCATTTTGAGAGTTTCATATTAAATTCTAAGAGTTTTTATTTTAGCACTTTTTACCTTGTCATTGCCTTCATAGCTCTCGATAATCTTGTCCCATAAAAAATTATGATTATGTGAGGCTTCCCAGTAAGGCATTGACAAATTTTCCATTGGTTTCATATTTCTTCTTTTCTCCTGCATCTGTGGGGATTATGACTGGATACTGATAACCTCCTTCAAATCTTTCCCATACATCTGATCCACAAGAATGTAGTTAGGTTCTTGTTCTTTCATTCCAAAAAAGTAATTTTCTTTTGTTGAAGAGTGGTGGTGTAATAGATGTTTCTCCGTCTTGATTTCTCATCTTGGTAGATCTTCCTTCAAGCGATCAAGATTCTTTTGAAGGACCTGCTCCGATATAAATTGTTGGGAAAAATACTAAGAGGGGCAAGGGCAGTGAATCAGTATTTAAAACTCACATAAACTTTTACTTTTATTTTCTCAATTATGTACATGAATTGAATGAATAAAACTAGGGTATGTCCATGACTGTTATTAAGGAAACTAGTGTATACCCAATAAACTTATAATTCGGATAAATCTTCAATTACTTGATTTATACCAGACTCCAGTGCATCGTTGATTCATAAAACATTTAATAAGAATTAAACATGTGCAGTAAGAACATATTAACCAATCACACATAAGAAACACACATGAACACTAGTATTTAAGGTGGAAAACCAATATGGGAGAAAACCACCGTTGTTGTCGTCTTAGTATTCAATATTATTATTATGAATAACTTATTACATTCTTGTACTAGTACAGACTCATACCAGCACACAAACACCCACCTATTGAAGGCTACAACCTTCACTCATTATCCATGTCCTACTGGAAGGGAGCTCCAACCCCCTGATCTCATTTACCAGCACCCACAGGAAGGGAGCTTCAACCCCCTGATTTGATCACCAGATAATAATGGCGGGAAGCTTCAAATTACTCACTAAAGGTTATAACCATTAGCACAATTCGTGGACCACTTTTCATAAATTTTCACACTAGATCCACCTGCTTCAACACATCGCAAATTGTAGGCCACTTTTCATGAAATTTCATACTGAATCCACTAACATCATTTAATCCTAACTTCAAAAACTGAAATTGATCACTGTACCAAACCAATCACTAAAAGTAACCACTGAACCAATAAGTCACTCACAACAACCACTGAACCAATCAATCATTGTACCAATCACTCACTGTGGAAAATAGTCACTTAACCAATCACCAACTCAAATGAAACAAAACCGTGAGATCACCTTAAACAGAACTGAACCCAAAATACTACATCAACATAATGAATCAACTACAGCCGTGATCATCCATAAAATAAAATATATACACTACTTCACTTCAGAAAACCCACATGTATACGCACTTTCCTTATTAGAAACTTGCGTACAGATCTCAAACTTCCAAGTTCTAAAAATGTTTAATCATAATTAAAATATAGAATTTCTCACAGACATAATGAAGTATTCTGTCATATTAAAGATCTCTAAAACCCCATACAGTTAGTTGCAACAAGCCTATTTTCAAACCAATCATCATTCAATCAAATCAGCTTCAAACATTGCTACTAAAACTAGTTCAACATAATCAATACTTGTACCAATCAATCACTATGGAAAACAATCACTTAACCAATCACCAACTCAAATGAAACAAAACCGTGAGATCACTTTAAACAAAACTTAACCCAAAATTCAGCATCAACATAATAATCAACTACAAACGTGATCATCCATAAAATAAAATAGATACACTACTTCACTTAAGGAAACCCACATGTATACGCGCTTTCCTGAATAGAAACCTACGCACAGATCTCAAAATTACAAGTTCTAAAAATCATAATTAAAATATACAATTTCTCACAAAAATACTGAAGTATTATTTCATATTACAGATCTCTAAAACCCCATACAGTTAGTTGCAACAAGGCTATTCTCAAACCAATCATCATTCAATCAAATCAGCTTCAAACATTGCTACTAAACCTAGATCAACAAGAAGACATCATTGTTTGACTGTAGAAATACAACATCACTGATAAAATTGATCATATATATTTTCAGCAGAAACCCTTCCTTTATATATGCGCTTTTTATGAATAAAGCCCGTGTGTATACCCACTTTCACCACAACCAACCTATGTACAAATCTGCAAATTTTGACCTATAATTACGCAACCCTTTATAAATTCAGACAAACCCAGATCACAATATTCAATGATAAAACACACGTCAAATTATAGATCGATTCAATCCATGAGTAAATTATACAATGGAAATTCATTTCAGATCTCATGATCCTGATCCATCATTGTATTTATAGGTGCATAAATATTTCATGTCAACTTATCAACTATAACCCATAATATGCAAGTATAATTCAGACTGAAGTGTTCATCAAGAAAACCATTTCACATGCCTACATTAGCACTTTGATATTCACCTCCTTATATAGTTTGAGCCTTAGCCAATACCATGAGCCAAAACCACACTAGTGTTGGTGGTAATCTTTGACGAGATCAATAAGCCATCATTACGCTCAATATTGTGGGATAATACCATGGTAAAGACACTTGGTATTTAATAAAATAATATGTCAATATGTACGTCACTTTACTTTGTCATCTTCGCGTGTCTACGCGCCTTGGCCTTATCTAACCCACATATATTTCTTCAAATATTCACCTTCATAAATCTTTTATCTCTGACATGCAAACCTCGGTCTCATCATTTTATCATTCTGTTCCATCACTTTGTCACCTCTTAACTGATCTTTGAACTTATCTGGTTACCATATACTTGTTCTGTTATAGGTGTGTTGCCATCAAGGACAACACATACAACATAATTCCAACACCACTCCTTCTCAGGGTTCGTTAAATATAATCTAAGGGACTCATCCGAAGGGTGAACTTATAGATCAAGAATATTTTATCCTCCTTAAAATTGTTAAAAAATAAAGAGGTATTGACTAGTATGGTTGGGGAAATTGAGAAATCGGGGTACTCCCTTTTATAATGGCAGCGAGTCACTCTTGAACGTGACATTCTTGAACCTAATCTCTGTGACTATTGGTTTGGGTAATCTACTTTTCTTTTGGTTCATCATACCTTTTCAGAGCATCCCTTTCAGTTTTGGGTTAATGATGCCAAGTCCATTCAGTGTCATTGGTGTGTTCAAGAGTAGTCATTAAGTTGACATCAGTTACAATACTCTTAAGCCTTCATATCAGTTACAATACTCTTAAGCCTTCATTCCATTTTTTCCTTTCCTAAACTAGTTCTGTGTAAACATCATTCTATCTCAATCATGATACTAGTTTCATGTCGTTGATGGGGGATACATCAAGTATCTCCTGCGACGGGTCACTTCCTATCGCCGTCAACAAATTATCTAAGAGGTTGGCTTAGAAACACCCCTTTGGTACCTTTGCACTTGCATACATCAATGGAAATTTTCCTCGCTCTCGGCGATAATTTTACACCATTGACATTTGACCGAAATAATTTGCGTGGTGTTCAACATTAATTCATTTATTCACACCATACAAATTGTATTGTAGTACCTTAAGGGCCATTAACATAATCGATGGTTTCTCTCACATTTTTTAACATATTACATCATCAACCAGTAATTATATGGTGTCTACCATGTTTGAAATCAACTCATTGATTCATGTGGTTAGACTCTTACGTTTGTTTGGTCATTTGAATGAGATAGAAGACCCTGAATCTAGTTTCATCCATACGGGTTGTGATTTCAGGATTTATACTTAGATCAAATTGTATGTTGTCCATGACCATACATACATTCATCCAGTCATGGTTCCACTATTTTTCATGTGTGGACGCGTATTTTTATCATTGTACATGTGATGTTAGTTTATGTTCTAAATATGGGTATGCCTCCCTCAGTAAAATATTTCATGATATAAATGTATTGTAATAGATGAACCTCAAAGGTTGTTCTTGATCCCAACTTGTCATAAGGTAAAGCACTTCAGTCATCATTCATCATTTCTGACTTTTCACTTTAGGGGGGAATCTGTTATAGGACAATTTGTCACATATGGTCAATATTCCTTCAAATGGGATCAATCAAAATTCTTTTTCCCATTATCATCATGATTTCACAAAGCCCTAAGCATGCCTCTTTCATTCCCCAAAGTTCTACTTAAAACTGCATTATCTAATCCATTTTTAGGACCAACAATCCCTGACCTCTTCATAGTTTGCATACACCTACATTTTTCTCCATTTTTCCCACCGTTTATCACCTACAGATTTCTCCCCTTTGACCCTGCATTAGTTCTAGAAATTTGGGAAAAAAAGAGAGAATCTTGAAGCCTCCATTTATAGGAGCTTCTAGGATCTATTGTAACCATTTACCTCAGATAAAAATCTCCTATCCTATCCCATACTACCTTGGATTTTCCATCCCTTATACTTAGATCTCATCCTCCCATCAAGAGTGGATATCAATCCTTAAATTGGTAAAAGGATAAGAAATCCCAACTTACCCCACTCCTCTATATATTTACAACCTTCCATATGCAAGAGGTTTTCTTTTGGAGAGTGATTCTACCCTTGTACTGATGATGTGAGAGACATATTCTCATGCATTTAGGGTGACTGGAGATGCACTTTGAGACAAGGAAAGTACAAGTCAACTTGGAGGATCTCTTCTACAAGATCAACACCTATTTTGGTTGTAACTCACTCCATTTCTATTAATGAAAATAGTTATATATTTTCCTATATATGATGTTGTTATTTCATGTGTTTCAATACCATGTTGATCTATTTAATAAAGTCATTATATGATGTTGCATAGATCCAGTAGTTTCATCGCTTGTGTTGTATGAATATGTAGGTTCTAGTTCTGGTAATCAGAGATAAGATTGGAGCATTCAAGCTAAAGAAGGAGAGAAGCATGTGATAGACTGCAAATAGGATTCATCACATCATATATTTACTTTAAGGAAAACATTGGGTTCCTTGTCTCTCTATTGTTCTACGTTAGACCACCAGACTTAGGGGAGATACTTCTATCTGCAGTCATAAATCTAGCATAAAATATTTGAAACTTCACTGGGAACGATGTATTACCTTGGTGTTTTCTTTGTCCATTGTGTTTTCTTACCTCTTTTATATATCTTTTCTACCTTAACCAACCAAGAAGAAACCTAGGAAGTGATTTCATTGAGTCTCAATTGCAAAATTTGTGACAAAGCTCCCTCATTTTTCACCAACACTACCCCTATTCCTCTAACAGAGCATTGCACCCCACCTGGGCCCTATCTATACCTACATTGCAAAGAATTGGTGCCTCTTCTGAACTAGTGTTGGCCCTTGTTTTTGCACAAAATTTCTCTTGGTTTTGTTTGCCTCTTTGATCAACCTACTTCCAACTGACCTTCCATGAGTCTTGTGTGTCTTGTGGTCACTCTAAAGCCTCCATTCGGTTTGAATTTGTTTTTGAGTGCCTTTGATAAGGATTTATTTATTTCTTATTTTGTCATTATCATTAGGTCATTAGAAAAATAATTTTATTTATTCATTAAGTGCTTGGAAGAATTTCTGTTCTAGTCATGATGCTAAAATTTTTCTCTTATAAGTGATTAGACATCCATCTAAGTTTTCATATCATTTGAAAATTAAGTAGAATCCAAAAAAAAATTATTATGCATAATGCATTTCATATAGGGATTTGATTTTGATTGGAAAAGTGAAGTTGTAGAGATCAATTTTTGCATCATTGATTTATTTCTTCTTCCTCTACTTATTTAAGCCTTTCATTTTTAAAAGGAAAATGAAAATATTTCTTTTTATCATATTAGTTGCATCATAGGTGTGTTCATGCGACATTGAGTTTTGAGCCTTGAAATAAAAAAATGATTCAAGATCAACTCTAAAATTCATCTCAATTAATATAAGGAGCATTTGACACTTAATGACATACATAGAGGTCTAGGCTAGATATGTGTTCTGATGTCTTTAAACGTAGAAGCTTTAATTTTTTCTAGTGTTGCATTCTAGGGATGATATCTCGTTCCATGTGTGTAAGTGTATCATATCGTTCTCCACGTACCTTCAGGTACATCGGATGGTGCTCCACGGATGATAAGTATATGGGAAAACTCCCATCGAATGGTTACACATTAGACAAAACTACTACGGATTGCACTTCCACGTATCGTCAAGTATATTTGGGAAGTCCCTTATAGGTTTCTATCCTCGCTATAAGTAACTGAGTCGACCACCTTGTGCACTGTGATACACTAAACAAAATTAACAAAATATTTAGGGATATTTTCTTCTCTTACATCAACCCCTGGTTTTCCAAGGTGGTATATTGCAATTCATAGTTTCTTGGTAAACCTTTATGTCTAGTTACCCCTTTTTGATTTATTCTTATTGTTAATATATAAAATCAATTAATTGACTGTTGAATAACATCCTCTCTTTGGAACCACTCCCTAGTAGATATTAAGTTGAGAGTAATGGAAATAATTCTTGATTCAACCAATCAAGGAAACCTGTCTAAAGAGAATCCTGGTCCTTTTCCCCCTTTTGGAAATATTGGTGCTCCTTATATGGCAACTTTTTCCCTTCCTGGATTTACCATTGGTTTTATAGTTTGGTTTTTTTCAACCACTATGGTTTTGAATGTCCAAAATGATCCTCAACCAAGTTCTCCTCCACCTGAATTCTATCAACGTTAAGTTGATCCAAAGTTTGCCCTTTTCCTTCTTTGCCTGTTGTTTTTTCATCCATTCATTCCTCCTTGGCTTGCGAAAGTATTGATTCTAGTAACCAGGAAGCTAAGAAGAAGAAGAAGAAGAAGAAGAGGACAAAGAAGAAGAAGAAAAATAAGCAGCGGGGCAACCAAGAAACCATTTCTACCCATGCAACTTTAGTATGTAGAAATATACACAAGGGTGATTCGTAGGGTTCCAGAATGTACTAAAGTATCTACAAAAGGGTGATTCTACAGAACGTGCCATAGAGATAAATGTATCTATAGTAGGTCACATCATAGTAATATACTAAATGTAGATACTTTCATACCATAGAGATCAAACAGATGAGTTCGTAGCTTAATCAGACAATCTTAGTTCGCATCAATCATAGCAGAACAGATCCAGACAACATCATATGTTTCAGCAATACTTCGCATATATTACTTATCAAAATATTCTTACATTCCCCGAATACCACCTGCACACACATCCAGCAAGGTCCGCACACAGCAGGACAGAGGATCTCCGCGCACACAGCCAACAAGAGTCCTAACCCAAACAACCTAACACAAGATCTAGAAATTCATACTTCGCATCAATCTCTATTCATTCTCTACCTATCAACTCAAAAAGTTTCAACTATTTATACTACTTTAGCCTATGCATCCAATGGTCTGCAAACTGTGGTTTGTGGACTCTTGGTCTACCCTTGACCCGCTTACAATGCATTAGGGGCTTTGAACCACCCCAAAAACCCCGCGTTAGACTAAATATAATAAAAAATATACAAAATGGACCAGATTCGCAGCTTTGTAGGAGACCCTGTTCCAACAGTCCCCAACACAATCTTGTGACTCGTCCTGAGTCACTGAGGTGGTGGGGTTTCCACCTGCGCCTACAATAGTTTGATCGCTTCAGGGGGTAGCACGACTTCGCTTTGGACAATATAATTCTGGGTGATGTCGACTAATTTCTGTGAAATCGGGCCTTCCGTCATAGTGGTGACACTTTCCAGAGTCTGGTTGAGCTGCTTCATGGCTACATCAGCATCCTGTGATAGTCTAAGGGCATCAACAGTCCGAGTCTTCAAGCGATCAGTGAGGGCCTTCTTCTTCTGTCAAAGCTCTTCTATCTCAGCTTGGAGGTCTTAGCTGGTTTATAATTGTGCCAGGCGCTAAGAAGGAGCCAACGTGGGCAGGGTGGCTTCCAATGTTTAAAACGTCTCCTCTTTCTATCACAGGGCTTGGGTTATTTCATGCAAGAGTGGATCGTGTTGGACCTTAGTCCATAGCTGCATGGCCATTTCCAGTATTTGAGCACCCTACGTGATCTAACTTGTGATGACGTTCGTAGCTGCAGCGACCAACGCAGATCACTGGGCCCACACTTCCGGAGGTGTTTTGGGCTGCAATTTAGCCTGTAGACCAGCAATCTACTGCTCCATCCGTCACTTACCCTCTGCAACCTCTGTTAGAGATGCCTTCAATGCGGTGACCAACCCCTCAACCTTTTCTTGGGGTGTAGCGGTAGCGAGAATCTCTGCTGGAACTTCTGTGCAGAGCTGGTGAATGAAGCTTTTGAGCTCCTTCTGCTGCGCGGTGGCAAGGGCAATTGCGGCATTGCTTTCGATGATCATTTGCTCAGCCAAGCCTAGCTGTTGGTGAATCTATAGGTCCCATTGCTGAATCTCCTGAAATATACCTGTGTGGAGCCCCTGCAAAGCATCTTGGGGTAGTCTAGCTAAGTCTAGCTATACCTCCTAGAAATTATAGACCTATGTGCTTAGGTCAGGCAAACTGATCATAAGGGAAGCGCCAGGCAAAGGGGGACTGTTGGAATAGGGTCTCCTACAAAGCTGCGAATCTGGTCCATTTTGTATATTTTTTATTATATTTAGTCTAATGAAGGGGTTTTGGGGTGGGTCAAAGCCCCTAACGCATTGTAAACGGGTCAAGGGTAGACCAAGAGTCCAAAAACCATGGTTTGCGGACCATTGGATGAGTAGGCTAAAGTAGTATAAATAGTTGAACCTTTTTTGAGTCGATAGGTAGAGAATGAATAGAGATTGATGTGAAGTACGAATTGCTAGATTTGGGTTGGGTTGTTTTGGGTTAGGACTCCTGCTAGCTGTATGCGGGGAGATCCTCTGTCCTGCTATGTGCGAACCCTGCTAGATGTGTGGGTAGGCGGTATTCGGGGAATGTAAGAAGATTTTGATAAGTAATATATGTGAAGTATCGCTGAAACATATGATGTTGTGTGGATCTATTCTGTTATGATTAATGAGAAATAAGATTTTCTGATTAAGCTGCGAACTCGTCTATTTTATCTCTGTGGTATGAAAGTATTTGCATTTAGTATATTACTGTGATGTGACTGTTGTTGCACTTGCTGATTACATCTCTGTTAATGAACACAAACTATCTGTGTTGACAATATTGGCTGGGATTATGATGTTTTATGGTTGTCATTGATGATACGCACGTGGATGTGAACCTGTTAGAGCAGATCTGATAAGAACTATAGTCTGTTTACATATGGAACCCTGCGAATCACCCTTCTGTGTAGATCTGATAATTGTGGGCTTGCATTATTACCTTCTCTCTCTCACGATGCGGAAACCTGGTTCGAGCACCCTCCCATACTACTTCGGGTGAGACTTTGACCTCCGCAAGTGGGCCACTGCCGAAGGGCCAATAGTATAGGGGTTTGTTGGAAAACCTTCACCTCTGAACCTGGGAGCTAGCAAGGTCCGCACACAGCAGGATTGAGGATCTCCGTGCACACAGCCAATAGGATTCCTAACCTAAACAACCCAACCCGAGATCTAGCAATTCATACTTCCCATCAATCTCTATTAATTCTCTACCTATCGACTCAAAAAGGTTCAAATATTTATACTACTTTAGACTATGCATCCAATGGTATGCAAACCGTGGTTTGCAGACTCTTGGTCTACCCTTGACCTGCTTACAATGCATTAGGGGCTTTGACCCACCCCAAAACCCCTGTGTTAGACTAAATATAATCAAAATTATACAAAATGGACCAGATTCACAATTTTGTAGGAGACCCTATTCCAACAAGGGTAAAGTCAAATTTACTTGTAGGTTATGTGAAGGGAATCATCCTATTCTCCTTTGTGCTTATATGGATGAAGTCTCAAAAGTGTTGGAAAACCGAAAAACTTTACAACTTCTCGACCAATACTTCTAACTGGTTATCAAAATATTTCTCCCAATCCTCCACTAGTTGATGAATTGATTGATCAGAATTTGAATCCAATCAATCGCACACTCTCTAAATTTGAATACCATGAGTCCATTCTTGACCAACCCTTGGTTGAGAAAATGGTTCACTCAATTCCACCTTTGGTCGATCATACCTTTCATTTACAGAGTGAACCTCATATCACGAAATTTCTTCTTATTTCTTCAGATTCCAATGAACTTGGGGATAGTTCTCATGTTTCTATGACATAGAGGAGAAATCCTCTTGTTCCCACAACACAAGGGGGTGGTTCTCCCATTCCCACAAAACCCCATCCAAGTATTATGGTCACTTCCTTTGATTGGAGTTGCCTGGAAGGATATCATCTTCCTCCTTAAATTTCCTTCTAGATCATAATACATTATTATAATGTCGTCGTACCTAGCACAATCATAGATGAAGGTGAATCTATTAGTATTTTTTCCTCAACTGCTTTGAAAGCTTTAGGTTCTCCGTAGCTCGTTCCATCACCCAGAATTTGTTGGCCTTTAACAAAGGAATTAGTAGACCGTTAGGGATATTTCCTAAGTTTCCTATTACTTTGGGAGGAAATACTATCTATATCCGATGTGATGGTATTCAAAGGCCCTTTGGATTTTAATATACTCCTTGGGAATGATTATGTTTATGGCATGAGAGCTCTTGTATCTTCTCTCTTTCGTGTGATGTGTTTCCCACATGAGGGAAGAATCATTACAATTGACCAAATTTCATTCATTGGTCCTAATATCACTCCCAATCAACCAAATTCCCTAAATGGTCCTTATATGCCAGTGTTATCTCCCCCACCACATATTAATTATGTGGAAACCTGTTCCATGCTCGCGTTTATTGACGATCTAGCTGGTAATATAGTGCATCATGTATTGGGGGCATTGGAGCTCGATATTTCCATCAGATCCCATGATATGCATCCCTTCCAGAGTATTTTTCTCCCATATGATGAGAATATATTGGAAGTTGTGACCTCTTATGGGCCATGATCTAGTTTCCCGGAGCAAAGTTCCTTGTCTTGTGTCAAGCTCCTTAAAAATGAAACAATACCCCATGAGAAATGTTATTTGATTGTGTAAAGCTAATTATAAAATGAAACATAACCCCTTCTAATTTGATCTTTGATTATATCTCGTAAATTCCTAGTCGAGTCTTTCACTTGATCTCATAAATGAACCTTCATTCCATCTGCATGTTACAAACAAGTAGTCTACTTAGGTGAATGAAATGGAGCTTGGGGGGGCGGGGGGGGGGGGGGGGCATGTGCCTCAAATTAATTCATTATGCTAGGGGCATGTAAACTTATCTCAAGAATAGTTTTCCTCTGTTTCAAGCGTGTCTAAAAATGAAACCAATTCCAAGCATAGTTTCATATGCTTCAAGCTTGTGTAAACAATGAAACCATTCCCACTTTGCCAAGCATAGTTTCCTATGTTTCAACATTTGGTAAAAATGAAACCATTCCCACTTTACATCTCGTGATTTCCATTTTTATGAGCTTGTTTCTTCTATATGAGCCTTGGTTTTTTCATTCCATTGTTACCATCTGCTAGGCCGATCATACACTTTCACTTGGTTTTTTTACCCTTTCCAGTGGAACTGCTACGATAAGTGGTCTTATTAGCCATCTTCTTGAACTTTGTGTGTTTTTAGAAAGTTCCATCATGAATAGAAACCGATTTATACCTTTGATACCACTCGTTCATCTAGGAGGAGTCCTCTTTTATCTATTTTCAGACTCCCAAAATATGAAAATATTTCTGAGCACTTGTATTTTCAAACTAGTTAAATTAAATGAAAATATGTCTACTCACTATATTTTTAATCCTTTTCTGGACTGAGATAGGCTATTTAAAACTAAATGAAAACCTTAGTACAACATGGATAAGAGGTTCTCTTGGACTATCTATGAAAAGGAACATCTGGAGTTTTCTTCTACCTCTCTTTCTAAAACTCTTTAAACATGAAAAATATGTTGAGTTTTACTTTTTCTAGACTTGTTAAAAAATAAAACAATGATGGACTTTTCAAACATGACAAGGTCGAACTACTCCTTCTCAAGGTTCGTTAAATATAGTTGGAGGGATTCATCCAAAGGGTGAAATTAAAGATCAAGCATATGCTATCCTCCTTAAGCTTGTTAAAAAATAAAGAGGTACTGACCAGTATGGTTTGTGAAATTGAGAAAACAGGGTACTCCATTTGGTAATGGCAGCAAGTCATTGTTAAACATGACATTCTTCCACTTCATCTCTGTGGCTTTTGGGTTGGGTAACCTAATTTTCTTTCGGTTCATCCTACCTTTTCAGAGCCTCCATTTTGGTTTTAGTTCAATGCCACCAACTCCATTCAGTGTCTTCGGTATATTCAAGAGAAGTCATTCAGTTGATATCCGTTACAATACTCTTAAACCTTCATTCCTTGTTTGTATTTTCTAGTCTAGTTCCGTATCAACATAATTTTGTCTTAATCATGATACCCTTTTCGTGTTATTGATGGGGGACACATCAAGGCCCTCCTGTGATGTGTCAATTCTTGTTGACATTAGCACATTATCCAAGAATTTGACTTGGAAACAACCCTTTGATACCTTGGCACTTGCATATATCAATGGCAAGTTTCCTCACTCTCGGTGATAGGTTTACATCATTGGCCTTCGACCAAAATACTCTGTGTGGCTTTTGAAATTAACTCATTTATTCACACCATCTAGATTATACCGTAGTACCTTGAGAGACATTAACATCATCTATGGTTTCTCTTGCATCTGTTAATGGCTTACATCATCGATCGATAATAAGATGGTGTCTACCATGTTTAACTTCAGCTCATTGATTCATGTGGATAGGCTCATACACTGGTTTGGTTGTGTGAATGATATAGAAGACCCCAAGTCTCATTTCATCCATCCGGGTTGTGATTTCAGGAGTTATAAAAAGATCACAATGCATGATGGCCATGATCATTCAAACAATTCTCTAGTCATGGGTCCACTATTTTTTGTATTTTGATGTGTCTTTTAATCATTGTACATGTGATGTTAGCTTATGTGTTAAGTATGGGTATGCATCCCTTAGAAAATATGTCATGATATAAATGTATTTTAACACATGAATCGCGTTAGTTGTTCTTGATCCCGAATTATCACAAGGTAAATCACTTCAGTAATTAATCATCATTTCTTACTTTTCGCTTTAGGGGGTAATATTTTATAGGCCATTTTATCACATCTAGTCAATAGGCCTCCTAATGGGATGACTCAACACCCTTTTCCCCCTTGTCATTATTATTGCACAAAGCCCTAAGAATTCCTCTTGCATTCCCCAGAGTTTCTACCTAAAACTGCATCATCTAAGACAATATTAGGAACAATGCTCCCTGGCCTCTTTTTTTACTACATTTACCTATAGGTTGCTCAAATGTGGCCTGCATTGATCACTTACATGTTTCTCCACTTTGCCCCATCCGTTGATTCTTGAAATTCGGGAAAAAGAGAGAGAATATTGAAGCCTTCATTTATAGAATATTCTAGGATATGTTGTAACCATTTACCTTAGATAAAAATCTCAAATCCTATCATATCCCACCTTGGAGTTTCCATCTCTTATCCTTATATCTCATCCTCCCATCAAGAGTGGATCTAAATCCCTATATTGGTAAAAGGATAAGAACTCCCAACTTACCCCACTCCTCTGTATATTTAAAACCTTCCATATGCAAGAGGTTCGATTTTGGAGAGTGATTCTACCCTTGTACAGATGCTATGAGAGACATCCTTTCATGCATTTAGGGTGATTGTAGGTGCACTTTATGACAAGGAAAGGACAAGTCAATTTGGATGAGCTCTTATACAAGATAAACACCTATTTTTGGTTGTAACTCACTCCATTTCTATTAATGCAAAGAGTTCCATGTTTTCATATATATGATGTTGTTATTTCATTTATTTCAATACCATGTTGATATATTGAATAAAGTGATTAAATGATGTTGCATAGATCCTGTAGGTTCTTGGCTTGTGTTTTCTGATTGTGTACTAGGTTCTAATTTTGGAAATCAGAGCTAGGATTGGAGCATTCAAGCTAAAGAAGGAGTGAATCATGTGATAGATTCCAGGTAGGATTCATCCCATCATCTATTTACTTTAAGTAAAACATTGGGTTCCTTGTCTCTCTCTTGTTCTAGGTTAGACCACCAGACCTATGGGAGATACTTATGTCCGCAGTCATAAATGTTGCATAAGACCAACTTACATTCCTAGTGGTTTATCAATATTCCAATAATCATTGAAGTGGTTTATCATCTCATTCAATAAGCTCTAAGTGGTTTATCATCTTTCCAACAAGCACTTAAAGGTTTGTCTTCTTACTCAACAAGCACTAAGTGAATTGAATCTCCACCAAGCCTTCACTGGCCAACCAACATAGGCACACAACACTGAACTCAATGAAATAATAGGGAACACTATCCAAATTACGTAGCACTAGATTAAGACTTTTCTTCCCATGCTACAATTTCTCAATCACTTCCATTCCTATTCATTCTCCTTGCATTATACTTCCTTGTCACTTCTCACTTCTCTTTCGTTTTTCCTCTTTTTGTTCTCTTCTCTTTTTTCGTGTGTTCTGTTTTCTGTTGTATTCTATTTGTGTGTTGAATTATTTCCAACACATCCCATGAGAAGGGGAATAACATGGGCCTCAACCTACACTCAGAAAACCCATACTTGACTTCAATGCTTGTTGCATAGATCAATCAATTATTGAGGGGATATGTAGAATGAAAATAAATGAAATGGATTGGATTAATGGTATAACACACAACCTACCCTCCTCATATCTTTGAATCCACATCCACTCCTACAGCTCAATCATATTTTCGATTTTCACATAATTTCCATTAACAGATTTACATAGTGGCATTTACATGGCATGTAGAAAAAGAGAATTTTACAACTCCATCCCATTAAAGGAACATTTCCCTTGGTGTTCTATAAATAGAAAAAAAAAATACAACCATGAGATTTATATATTTATAGCTCTCACATTCATTTATACAATGAAAAAATTGGTAGGATAATCTCATTTGATCAAACCATTTATATGTGGCTTCATTTATCCCAAAGTGCTTCAAATGAACCTCGACTTGTTTATTACTCTATTCTGAAGTAAGATTTTCCTTCGGTCCATAATGCATTGTGGTTCTGGTAGAAATTATCCCTTGGTTTCCACCTATATCAAAAACCAATACAAAATAGGATTTGTGTCATGTACATAATTATTAAGAAAATAAATGTGAAAGAAGTCATGTGGTTTCACTATGAGTGGTAAGGCTAATGTATATTCCACTGGCCACACTCTTTCCAAAATTTGAAATGGTTCACAAAGTCTTGGTGCTAACTTAGCACAATATCCTATTTTCAGTGAAATATTCCTTGGTATGATGTAGAGATATACATTCTATCCCACTTAGAATTCCTCGTGCATTCTCTGCTGGTCTATGTAACTATTTTCCCTATCTTGGGCTACCTTTAATTTCTGCCTAATATTAATTACCTTCAACTCCATTTCCCTCGACATACTACGTCCAAGAACCACCTTGTTTATTGGATCATCCCAACTTATGGGGGTACTACATTGTATTCCATATAAAGCCTCAAATGGACTCATCTTCAGTGGTTCTTGTTACCCATTGTTGCAAGAAAATTCAATCTCAGGTAGGAACTCTTCCCACCTCTTTGGCTGATGCATGACATACATCTTCAACATGTCTTCTAGAACTCTATTTATTCTCTCGATTTTTCGATGTTGGGACTTCAATTTGTCATAATTTTGTTGATGAAACCATCCATTTTCGCATCATTCCATTCACTCATTGTCATCATTTTGAACCATGTTTATTCATAAATGCGCCAAATTTATGCATACATGTTTACATGGTTTATTATTATTATTTCCATGATTTTTAATGAATTAATGATAATTATGCATGGTTTTACTAATGACAGTTTGATAGTTCAAGTTTCTAAAGTTTCTGCAGTTGTCTCCATGCTTGAGATAGTAGAAGTTACTCTAGAAGGAAATATGGAACATTTAAATTGTTTCTAAAGGTTCCAATATGGATTTTTATTGGTCAAATTACACACAACTCACATGTCTAGACCTATAGCATCAAAAAAAGGGAAAACGCAACAGTTTTGACCAGTCAACTTAAAAGATGTTTTTTGAGCGAATGAAAACTAATTTTGGGGAAAAAAGCACAAGTTATTAACAAAACCTCAAAAACAGGTTATTCCTTTCCTCTTTAATCTACTTCACCTGTATGGACTCTCTCTTTAAAAGCACAGGTTTTGTTTAGAACAGGCCCAATTAGGTTCTCATTAAGAAGTTTTATAAAATTCTTTACCATTTGAGATAATTTCGAAGATATTTGGAGCCATATTTTGTAGATTACATGGATAAGTAGTTTTTCAATTTTTTTTTTAAATTTACAATCAACAAAAAGGCCAGAATGAGTTGTTCTTTGGAAAATTCGTAGCATAGGGATAAGTTTGATCAGATTTGGGCTAATATTTGATCCAAAAATCCATGAAATTTTATTTGATTTGATCTATAAAGATTCCATGAACATAATTGTAGCAATATAACTCTAAGTCTATTGTTGCTTCAAAGATTTATAAATTTCAATCCCTTTGATGAGAGTGAAGGAGATGATTGTTTGAAAAACTATGTTTTTGCAAATACAAATTCTATTTTTGTTTCATTCCTTTGTTGTGTGTGGTATCGACATGTACTCTTATAGAGGAGTTGTGTTATTGCATACATCTCACAGGAGGGCTCCTCCAAGTTGTAAGGTTTTCATTAACTGTAGATAGCTTTTGAATTCTTTGTTTTGCTGTAGAATTTTATTAGTTTGTTTAAATTCTTGAGTTATGATTTTCGAATGACTGTTTTTAAAACATGATTTTCTAATTATTTTGTTTTAGGAAGAGTGAGTGAAGTCAATACCTCCTATGGACATGAAATTAGTTTGATAGAGTGTGGATTGATGTAGATTTGTAGTGTAGATTGAGTAGACTTAGGATTTCAATTTCCAATTGTTGTGATTATAGAGTTAGTTTATTCTTGAAGTGATTTAATTTTAATGTCATTTTCCATAAGAAAGTATGATAATCTCCTTTCTGCAAGTGTGATCTTTCTTTCAAGAAAAGTGTGATCTCTCGTTTGTGCAAGTGTGATCTTTGTTTTAAGCAAGTGTTACTTTATTCTTTTGAGCCAACAAAGTGATTTTCGCTTGCAACTCATTCCTTTAAAGTAAGTGTGATCATTTTCATTTTACGAGTGACATAATAAGGACATATTGGATATTCTACAAAGGATTAAACAATTTGTGCATAATTGGGTAAGTGACAAAAACTTCATAAATTGTTTCTAATATTGAATTTGCAAAGGCTTTAACAACAATGATAAGTACCTAGATATGCTACTTTATGGATACCCTTCTCTTTCACACAAGTTGTAAATTATAATGTGAAGGGGATTAATAATTAATGCAGAGGTGTTTGTTTTATTAAAGAAGAACAATTCATCAGACATCATATCATTCATGAGTAGCATACTATGGCAAGAATTTCAACAAGAGGACGAATAACTCTTCTTTTTCATTTTACAACAATAAAGAAACAAGTGGGAAAACAAAGAGTTGTGCTACCAGATGTGTAGTTTTGGAGAATGAATTCATTGGTTCACTGAAAAAGAGAGAAAAACAAATCTTATCAAGATAGATGATCTACACAAATCCCTTGGAGCTTTGTTCAAGGATTCAATTGAAATGAAAAAATAAAGGATTATCGAGAATTAGTTGAATTATGAAATTTTTAAAAGCTTTGTTTGCATGAGGACACGCAAAAAATCAGGTGTGGGGGAATGTTGGGCCTCCAATTTGTTATAATTTTTTTGATGAAACCATCCATTTTTTCATCATTCCATTCACCCATAGTCATCATTTTAAATCACATTTCTTCATAAACACACCAAATTTCCGCGTACATTTTTACATGGTTTATTATTATTATTATTTCCATTATTTTTAATGGATTAAGGATAATTATGCGTGGTTTTAATAATGATATTTTTACAGTTCAAGTTTCTATTGTTTCCGCAGTTGTCTCCATGGTTGAGGTAGTAGAACCACTCTAGAAAAAAATCCAACACATAAACATTGTTTCTAAAGGTTCTAATATGGATTTTTATTGGTTAAATTCCACCTAGCTCACAGGTGTGGACCTCTAGCATCAAATCAAGGAAAAAACAAAACATTTTTTACCACTCAACTTAAATCTCATTTTATGATCAAATTAAGATGCATTTTGGGAAAAAAAAAACACGAGTTTTTTTCATCACAGACCCAATTAGGTTGTGATTGGGTATTTTTATCAAATTTGTTACCATTTGAGATATTTTTGAAGATATTTGGAGCCTTATTTTGCCGATTAAGTGGATAGGCAGTTTTTCAATTTGTCATTTAATGCACAGTCAACAAAAAGGCCAGAACGATCTGTTCTTTGGAAAATTCGTGACATAGAGATAAGTTTTATCAGATCTGGGCTTATCTTTGATCCAAAAATCCATGAAATTTTATTTGATTTGATATATAAATATCCCATGACTAGAATTGTAGCAATAAAACTCTAAGTCGGTTGTTGCTTCAAAGATATCTAAATTTCAATCCCTTTGATGAGAGGGAAGGAGATGATTGTTTGAAAAAAATTGATTTTGCAAATACATTTTTTTTTTCATTCCTTTGTTGTCTGTGGTATCAATGTGTATTTAGTCTTATAGAGGAGTTGTGTTATTTCCTAAATCTCATAGGAGGTCCCCCTCAAGTTGTAAGGTTTTCATTAACAATATATAACATTTCATTTCAATGATTTTTTGCAGCATTTCATTAGTTTGTTTAAATTCTTGAGTTTTGATTTTCAAATGATTGTTTTTAGAGTAGGAATGTCTAATTATTTTGCTGTAGGAAGAGCGAGTGAAGTTGAGACCTCTTATGCACATGAAATTAGTTTGATAGAGTGTAGATAGATGTAGATTTTTAGTGTATATTGAGTGAAGAAGATTTCAATTTCCAATTGGTGTGATTATAGAGTTAGTTTATTCTTGAAGTGATTTAATTTTAATGTCATTTTCCATAAGCAAGTGTGGTAATTTCCTTTCTAAAAGTGTTATATTTCTTTCAAGAAAAGGGTGATCTCTCCTTTGAGAAAGTGTGATATTTGCTTTAAGAAAACGAGCTTTGATTATTTTAAGCAAGTATAGTAATTTTGGTTTGCAACAAATTCATTTCAAGCAAGTGTGATAATTTTCATTTTAGGAGTGACATAATAAGAACTTCTAGCACATACAATGCACATAAAATTCATCAGTATACTGACCCTATTTGACAATTTATGTAAGTAATTTAACATCAATTAAATTACCAAACAGTCCATCTCGCTAAGGATGATATGATGTGATGAATGCTAACTTGATTCCAAAACTATCAAACAATGCTTTCTGAAATTTTGAGGTATGCCATGCAATATAAATATTTCTTTCATGAAAATATGAGAAATTTCAATTTCCTTGTGGGTGAACTTGACAACTATAAAGTGAACTACCATGCTAGATTTGTCTAACACCACCATTGTAGCATCATTTTCTATAAATGTCTATGAATTCCTATGATGAATTTCATAGATATGATTTCTCATTTCCACTAAAGAATTGGAATCAATTGTAATAATATTGCTAGGTGTTTGCATTCCACTTTAACTTGTTGAAATTATAGGCATGGCAACCCTTTTTTCAAGCGGCTTGTAAATATTATTATGAATTTTAAATCATGTGAATTATGTGGATATGTAACACATTTACTGGTTGGGGAGTGGACATAAATTAGAAGGATTAAAGGAGGAGGAGTTGCTTGTAAACACACACCTTGCATTTAATTTGTCTCTTAAATCCATGTTGGTTTAATAACGTTGTTGTGGAACCATATTGAGGAGAATGAGCTCTTAATAAAATGACGAGTTTGTATATTTTCCTCATAGATTGTGTTTCCATGGGGAGCATACAAGAGGAGTATCGGAGATAAAGTACTAATGAAGAGTCTTTGGGGCAAGGGGTTTTACGTACTATGCACTATAAATTATGCATTATGTGGGGTATGTAGAGGGGAGGGAGAAGTTTGGAAGCGTTGAAGGTCCACCTACAAGACTTGAACTCCCCCTAACTTGCATTTTGTGCTCATGCTTCTGAGAAGGATTCCTTATGTCGTTGATGTGGTCATACTTGTGCATGTATATAACCTTATTGAGACTTGTGTTTGTATTAGTGTGTTATGTTTCTAAGGATTGTGCTATGTTTGTGTGTTGTTTGCGAGAGAGAGTTTGATGGAGTTGCATTATGTAGGTGCTAGCTGAGTTTATAAAATTGTTGTAGGATAATTTCACCTAATAGAAGTACACTAATTTTAACCCAATAAATTAACTCAGAATTTACCAAGAAGAAGTGTTTGTATATGTGAAAATGGAAATTAAAGAAAATCAACTAGATTCCTAAACATCCATAATATCCATTGGTATCTCTATATAATGGATCCAAGAGATGCACCTGATCCCTTTCAGGTTGGTGTAGGGTGTTGATATTGATGTCGGAGAACAAAATTCAACTTTAAGAACTTGTTCCTAGCTATCATGATCTAATAGATATACACACATGCGCTAAAAAACAAAGAAATTTTTCCTTCCATAAATGATGAGGTTCTCCTATAGCTTGTAGCTTCGTATCCTTCTCCCAATGCAGTAGAGCTCCCGCGCTATAGTGTATACCATAGATATAGCACCTTTCCTATTGATAGGGTGAGATTATATAGGTTCATTATATCCTCTAAGAGAATTTATCTAGAGACCTAGGGGTTTGATAAGCTAGGAAACTTCTATAATAATTGACCCCTAGCCAACTCATACACAAGCGGGTCAAGTTGATCTCCTTGGGAATGACAAACCTTTTTATCAATTATGAGGTTTTTTGAGTCATCTCAATTACAAAATAATTAGTATCTCATAATTGTGAAATTGTGAAAAAATAATTATGAGAAACTACTCAATTATGTAATTTGAACCTTTTAACATGGAATAATTACCTTGTAAGACCAATATAATCAAAAGTAAAGGTTAAAAGGGATACATTGTAGCCAACAACTAAGATAATTTAAAATTGGGTCTCTCTCACTATAATGGAGTGGAAAATAGGGTTATAACAAAACTTTTGTGGGCTTTCTCATTGAGAAACGACCTAAGGTGTGGAATTCCTTGTGGTTGATAGACCACTAGGGGATTTTCTAAGTTGAGAAAATACTGGATAGTTAGGGGAACCTGAGTTCTTGTGCTAGTAACCTCTATTAAAGTAATGGGATGGGTGTGCTCTTATCCGTATCATAGCTAATCGAGCCGATAAATATCAAATTACACATACACATCCTTCTCTAGAATATAACTGAGACTCTTTGTTCCCTAATTGAATGCTTGTGTTTTTTTCGTTGTTGATTGACAGCCACTATGGTGCTACAACTAGAGGTTGTTGGAAAAATCACCTGATAAGTTATCTCTACCTCCCAAAATAAGTGGACTAGTTAAGATCTCCTGAGAAATATACCTCCTCAAACTCTAAATCTGGCTCAGGGGTGGTTGACTACAAGAAAGAGTATTAGTGCAGTCAACCTATGGTTGGGTGGAAAATCGAAGTCCCTTCCTTATTTCTAGTCATTGATTTAATAAGATAAGTGGTTACTTGTGTTGTTATACTTATCTTTGTAGTGTGAATGTTATTGTTGATTGAATATACATATACATATAGATATATATATATATATATATATATATATATATATATATATATATATATATATATATATAATACATAATTATTATGTATTTAATTGAATGTCATGAACTTTTATCCTCATTACATAGGGTCTTGGGAATCCATGTTTAACTGTTATGCTCTCAGTGATTCTACGACTTATTTTATTGCTAATGAATAAGCTTTATGAATTGTTTGTTTGTTCCCTAAGGAGAAGGCCTATGATGTTTTATGAGTAATGACTATGAAGAGTGGATTATTGTCCCCTTGGAAATGGTCAAGCATATATCCAATGAGGAAGATGCCATAGAGTCATAGTCTCTAGCTATTGTATGGGGGTTCAAGTTCTGGTGGGAATTGGGTTAAGTATTACGTGGTAAGATGATGTGGATAAAAGTTGACAAGGCATGCGAACAATGTGGCACGTGGTGGGAAAGGATGAACCTTATGGATAATATTATGACTTATTATCGAGTGACACATGGCACCTATGGAGAGGAACATCTAGGATTGTGTCATCAACATTATGTCCTTGTGGTTATATGTTGTGTGAAGTTCTACAACCTGTTACCACAAGGTTTACGTAAGTAATGAGATGGGGATATTTACCACTGATGGATGGAGGTGGTTGCAGTTAATGAGGTCAGGGAACATAAGTATTTTCCATCACGTGATTGGGAAATGTCTACTACATTGTGACTTGTTTGTGTTGTGCCAGTGAGTTAAGTGGAGGAGGTTGAAATTGATAGAGGCTGGGGAACAAGAAATTCTCCTGTAAACAAATAGAAAAAGAGTCTATCATGTTGCAGTGGATTGAGGAATATAAAAATTATTTAGGTGGGAAAGGTGCAAAGGAAAAATGATGAGGTGACGTGTTAGGGGACATGACAGGGACCACCAAAATTTTGGGAACACCATATGGGATAGTTCGGGGATTCCATGTGGCATGATACACTGATGTGGTGAGGAGTTATTAGAGAAAAATATAAATGGACATAACTATTGATCCTTAAGTTGGATTTTAATAACGATGAGATTGCTAAAAATCTCTAGACGAGCTGAATGTGATAGTGTAGACCAGAGCTAATTCCACTAACTTTGGAGAGGGAGATATTTTATAACCCCATTTCCATAATGGGACCTTGGAAGTCAGGTTAGGTCAAATTAGCACCTCCCAATCATCTTGGGGTGTCTAATGGTCTGGGAGGCGCTTTTACACCAGGAACCTTACAATATAATCAACAACTTTGTGTTCATAGCCAACCAAAAATACATTTTCTTCATAGTTTTTATCATTTTTTAATAACCAACATGACCTAAATATTGTATTTTATGAAATTCATCCATGTTGATCTACTTCAAGTGGCCCATGTAATGCACATACCATCTATCCTTGAATTTCAACATACCATAATTATTGAGTGAGTAATTCTTTCTCAATAAGTCTTCTAACTCTTATTGCAAGCATTCCTCCACATGCTTATAATGCTCATCTTGATGTAATGCATCTGTGATCTTTTCCTTGATATCAACTTCATAATTACTTATGGATATTAGATGTGCCACATATAGGATTCTACTAAATGCATCTTCTACTTTTATTTCTTTTCCTTAATGTATTTTATTTCAAAATCAAACTCACTTTTCAAGGATGGCCATCTAGCTTGTCTTACATTTAATTTTGGCTAGTCAAATAAATATCTCAACCCTCCATGATATGACATTAAAACAAAATTCATTCTACAAGCAGGTAGTGCCTCCACATTTTCAATGCATGCACTATTGCTGCAAGCTCCAAGTCATAAGTGGCATAATTATTCTCATGCTCATTTAATTTCCTTGATTCATAACAGATCACATGTCATCCTTGCATTACGACTCCATCGAGACCTTTCTTGCAATCATATGTGCAAACCATGAAATCCTTTTTTGAATCTGTTATTCTCAAGATAGGTGCATGCGTGAGTAGGTGTTTTATTTGTTTAACTTTAGGTTCACGCTCTAATGTCCATTATAAAACTCATTTCCTTGGAAAGACTATGACTGGATGCTTGATATTTGAATTTTATTTAATGAACCTCTGGTAATATCCAACCAACCCCATGAAAGATCTAACTTTTGTAACATTTTGAGGAGTAGGCCACTCCATGGTGGACTTGATATTCTAAGGATCCACTACCACTCATTTTTTGGAAACAATATGTCCCAGGTATTGAACTTATGATTGGAATAAATCACATTTTATACTGTTGGCATAGATATTATACACATAAATGTGGCTGGAGAATTTGTGAGCCCAAATAGCACCACCACTAATTCATAATGTCCAGATCTGGTTCTAAAAGTCGTCTTGTGTATACCTTCATCCTAGATTTGAACTTTAAGGTACCCAAACCTCAAATCAATTTTTGATAATACCACAAACCCTCTTATATGATCAAACAAGTGATCAGTCCTAAGAAAAGGACACTTGTTCTTTATTGTGGATTTATTTAGTTGTTGATAGTTAATGCACAAATGCAACATGCCATATTTAATTTTCATAATTAATGTTGGTGCTCCCTACGCTGATACATTGGGTCTAATATACCCTTTTTCCAACATTTACTTCAATTTTAATTTCATCTCTACTAGCTCTAGCATGTTGATAAGGTATGAGGATTTTGATACTGGTGCTAATTGTGACAGTTGTTCGATGGAAAAATTAATTTCTCCTTTGGGTGGTAATCTCGGTATTTATTTTGAAAACTAATCCAAATTTATGCAAGAACGGAATAAAATACACATATAACCATAAATACAAAGATGCATCAGAAATAACACTTCATTTCATTAATATCAAAGAACTGAAATTTGTTTACAGACATAATGGAAATAAACTAGCTAGGGCACTGGTAGCTTATCTCTGAGAAGAGATGTGGTGCATATAGGCCTCTGACCTGTGTTACAATGAGGCTCAAAGGCCTAGTTATTATTGATAAACAATGGAAAACCCTAAAAATAAAAAACCTAACCCTAGGAGATGAAGCGCCAAAATTATGGGTCCCGTTTGGGTAAATTGGTACATCAACTTCCATTTTATGTGCACTACACCTCGTTAGAAATATCTATCCGAGAAACATCAAAGGAACTTCCACGTTGCTCCATTTTTTCCCAAAACACGTCGTTTAGGGCCTCAAAATAGCTCTGGAAGTTTAGGACCCGAAAAAAATTCTAAAAATAGTAAGTCGTGCTACAATTAGGAAACTGAAAAACTGAAAGAAACAATGGTGGGGCCCCAAGTGGAATAGGCGGGTGGATGCCAATATCTACCTGGATAAAAAACACATCATTGAATTGTATTAACACTATTTTCTCATCCATTTTGTGTCCACTCACTTTTTATTTATTGGTCACTTATACCATGTACAAGCCACAACCTTTCCAACAACATAGTTTCATTTGTAGCACTAATATTTGCTTGATGGTCACATGATTTATTATCCCCTACATCACCAATCTATATCCTTCATTGCTAATACATTTTAGGAGTTTGTTATAGTAGTCAATTTGTATCTTTTGGGTTGCTAGCTATTCCATGCCAACTAGCACATCATATGATCTCAATGGCAATAGATTCAAATCAGCTGACATGGAAATGATTTCTATCATTAATGGGCTAACTAAACCAGTAAGAAATTTTCATGGGATTTATTTTGTAGCACACACTCTTTTGCAACCTTCATAATGACGTAGCTAAAATTAGAACACGTATCAATCAAAATTGAAAGTGGTTAGTTAACGACCATATCTTCCATCTCGATCATTGAACATTGATGGATGGAATACCTATTGTCTAATACGAAATAAATTTATGGCACATTCTGAGCCACATCATTCACCATCTCTGCTTATTTAAAATTATAAAACCTTGGGCCCTTTTTCTATTGTTGAGGAAAAAATTTCCATAAGTTGCTTTCTCCACATGTACAACACGATATAGGCCCTCTTTTGAATGCCTTGGATTCGTCTCTTCTTGGCTTAGAGGACCAATATTTACTGGTAGTAGTATAATTTTGTTGAAACCCACCCTTGGCAAGAGTGATGAACTTTACATTCCTTTCCCTTAAAGTTGGGCCTACCTCTTTCTTTCTTATCAACTCGAAACTTAGTTTTATACTTGGTATGTTCATAAGATTACTTAGAATTTTATATGGTGTTGTCTAATATCTTTGGCTCATCAAACTCAATTATTTCCTGATAAGCCTATGGAAACCCACTAAGGTACCTTTGAATCTTTACTTTCTCGTCACATATATATGTCACATACCTCAACAAATCCAAAAATATGTTAGTGTACTCATCAACTATAAGTTGACCCAATTTATGTTCATCAAATTCTCTAACCTTGATGTCATAATACCTCTCAAAAAAGTACTTTCCCTAGATATATATCTAAAATATTCTACAGGAAAACTCTTTCTCTCTAATTTCCTTGATGTTTCTCAAGTATTCCCACCACTTGTCAGCGTTTCCTTTCAAGCTAAAAATAACCACTATATCCTTCATGTTTTTAGAGTGGTCATGTACTTTGAAGTATTTCTTCATTCCCAATAACCAAAATTATACTTCTTTTACCTTCTTAACTTCTCCATAAAAGGTAGGAGGTTTTTACTTCTTTAATTCACTTGGTATTAATTTTTTATCATTCCTTCTTTACTAGTGGTGTCTCCTAGTTGCAACACTAGATAATTGCTCATGATCGCTTGTTGTTCTCTCTAGAGTGCTGAGTGGACTTCCCCCTCTCATTGGATATTGGATTTCTTGTCTATGTATCTTATTTTACTTATGATATAATAGCCTCAAATCCATACTTCCATAATCCTAATGGAATTTTCCTGGATTTTTGTTTTCCCAAGTATCTAGAACCAAGCACATATTGATTCTGTCTTTGCATATTTGATAAGCTCTTTCATATTATTGCATGCACTTTTGGTTGTTTCTCTTAAGCGTTGAAAGCCTTTTCATTGTATTCCTTACATATTCTCAACTCATCCCTTAAAATTCTGAGGTTTTCCATCCAATAAGGGGATCTTTGTTCCTTCATCTTCCCAACTGAGTCTTCTTCTTAATAATGTTGGGATCGATCAGTGTTGTATTGCAACATTCTGTTGTTCATTCCTTGTATTATCTTCCTATACCTTGGTGGATTCTTACATGTTGTTAGACAAACATAATTGTTAGTCAAATATAGACACAATTAGACATATTCACCCATCATCTTTGCATGTTTGAAATAATCACGTTGATGTGAAACTAGCTAAAATATCAAATCTCAAGTTAACATGCCAATTAGAAAAACAAAATAATATATCAAAAATTTGTTAAACCATCAATCACATCATTTATAATTAAAAATTAGTATACATGTCTGCATGTGTATAAAAATTAACCACAAGATTCATATATTATTCTCTGTAATTATTAACAAAATTTCTAACATTATCCTTTTAGGCCCATTCAGTCTGAGTGCTAAACTTGGGCTCTCTAATACCACACTGTAACACTCCCTGCCATGCCCTTATATCTTCTATGGATATGGGAGGCATTAATTTATAATTATCACGAACTACAAGGTTTGTTATGAAGACGGGGTTACAAAAATCCTCCTTCTCTAGATTTTTCATAACTAATCTCTGATATCACCGTCACATTCATCTCATTGGGTTCTTTTTGGTGATATAACTTTCACCTCAATCCGACTCCCAGATTAAAAGTTATGTCCATTTTAATTTTAACCTATTAAATTGCACCGCATTAGCAGGGACCTTCACATGGCATCCACGGGTGACCCATGTGGCCTTTCCACCTCACCCTAAATAGTTCCAGTTTAACCGTGGATCCTTGAAGTTTTAATAATTAAATCTCACCACATTAATACAAACTTGCACGTGGCATCTGTTATCACTCTAGTAAATTCTTAAGTTGTGGGATTTTGGTTTTTAGTCAAAGAACTCTAGAGGTAACCACAAACCTACTTCAAACTCTAGGTTCTAGCCTTCCTAGGGTTCAGAGAGGGCTCTCCCTTTAAAGTCTAACTTTGTTTTAATTTGTGAATATTAGGCTAGTTATGAAAGTGCGGCTTTGGTTTTGTTTTGATAGATTTGATGGGAAATAAACACTTGAAGGGATGAATAGAGGGAAATTTACTTTTCCATTGGGATATGGAATCTAAATCAAGCTAGCAGAACTAGGATCAGAGCCTAAAAGGTCAAATGTCTTCAAGGCAAGATAGATAAACCTTGGAGATTATGGAAAATTGTTTTTTGAGGTGGTATGATCGGGATAAAGGGCACTTAAGGATCCTTTGATATAGAAAAGGGAAGTAGTAGATAGAGGTCAAACAAGAGAGGGAGAAATTAAGGGTTCCCTACACTAGAAATCAGAAGAAAACAAAGAAATGATAACTAGTTAAAAACAGGGTGTTATTAACATGTCATGTAGTAATACTCCTAGTTATACATTCAGATTTAGAATTAAAACATAGATGTATGCATGTAACAAGGAAAGATTACAAATTACAAGTTTAGAGAGTACTTCACTCCAGATAGCTTATCACATGGATCCTGAAGTATGATGCCAAATAGGTGATCTAGTCTGCTACTCAAAATCGAAATCCAAAGCCTTCAAGTCAACAAAATATCTATAGTAATCTCCAGTAATTTTATTCCACACAAAATACTTCTAAGAGTGAAGTATTTATACAAAATGTATTACAAAATATCCCAGATGACTTCTAGGAATTAAATTAGGAAAATAAAATATCTTTACATCAAAAATAGGGACAACTGCTTAACAAATCAGCAAGTTGTCCTGTTTTATTCAAAATAAATAGAATTTTTTTGATGACAAGGGGCAACTAACCACCTATGTGTCCTGTGTGTTGGTTGTTAGATACTTTCATGATTTTGAATTGCCTTCACTGATACTCTTTCTCACTTATACTCTTTCACACTGATACTCTTCAAATCGGATACTCTTTAACCTTCAGTAAATTGCCTTTAGAGCTGCAAAATATGTTTTGACAATGAAATTCAGAAAACAATTTTTTTCTTTTTTGATTGGGTTGCCTTTCCTTCTTCATAATAAATCAGTAAAGGCTTGCCATTCCTCATTCTTAGGAATTTGAATATTCTTTAGTTTCTTAAAATTCTCATCAGCTTTAGTATACTTAGCAAATGTTGGCTTGATAACAAATAAATGTTTGATTTCATGTTGAAAGTAAAACAAGTCTTCAAAGTTCTTCAATAAGGCCTTCCCCGTTGAAATGCCTTACCCTGATGGCTTATTCACATGTTCTTTAGCAAACTCTCTAATTTTCTTGTCATAATCATTCTGGGGCATTAACTTATCATTAATAACCATGATATCAGGCAATCCTTTTTGCCTCAAATTTGTGAATTTAACCATGAATCTTGTTATAGTGGTATTCATAAAGTCACATTTCTCTTCAAGTTGTCTCATCAAATTTCTTTTTGTGGTAACTTTCCTTATTTCTAGGATAGTTGTTGTTCTGTCATTGATCTTCAATTCTTCCAATTCCTGTCTAGTTTTTCTGTTCAAGAAAGTGATAAGCTTCACAGCTTGTTCTGGTTTATTGGCCAATTCATCTTATGTTTTCTGAATCTCAGCTTGTGCTGCTAGCAGTAATTCTCTTTATTAAAAAATGAACTGAATTGATGGCCAAACATCATGAATGGCTTCAATTACTTTGTTTCACATGTAATTCTTGATATATGATATTTTTTCAGTTAAACCCAACTCACTTTGCAATTTCTTGAGCTATTCACTTAATCTTATGGCTTTTTTTTCATGTGTCTGGAATTTATCTGAGCCAATTTATTAGAATTCTCAAGATTCTCTATTGTTTTTGTCAATCTATTTATCTCATTTTTCTTCAAATACATCTTTTCCCTTGCTTTTACCAATTGAATGTTATCATCTGTATGCTGCAATGTTTTCATAGAAGACTCAGTACCTGAAGTTGTGGAAGAAGTCACTAGTACTGCAGTGGCCAGTGGCTCTTTGGGTGCCAACTTTTCTCCTAAAGTTGAAGGCACTGTTGTGGTGATAACTGGAATGACCTTGGGAATCGCTGGCTCTTTCATTGTTTCTTTCTCTTGGACAAGATTGTCCATTTGTATTTCTATCTCTTTAATCTGAGCTGTCAATTGAAGAATTAAACTTATCATTTCATCTTTTTCACTCTATTCTTGGAGGACTTCTTTTTTCTGAGGATGCTCACTTTGAGGAAGTTTGAGTTGTTTCATCAAAGCTGCTATATCTTCATTTTTCTTTTTAATCAATAACTCAGCTATTTTGATATTAGCAGGATCATATCCTACCTGCAACACTAGCTCTTCTAAGGCTTTTATCCTTAGATCCTTTGCATACAATGAGGCTTTATCTATCTTCATGTGATCTTGCATGTTGAAGATAGTATTTTGGAGTTTGTGAGCACTCATATCTTTTGTTGCCACAGTAGAATATAGCATCTTTGAGCTCTTCCTGTAGAACTCTATTTGATCTAATTCATGGATGGTCTATGTATCTACTTCAAAATCATCTTTCCTATAGTCTGACATTGTCTTTGGCACTGCTATCTTAGGCTGCAAAACTGACATAATCAATTTTTTACTGGAGTAGTCAAAGGATGATAGAAATCTGTTCTGATTACCTAGATTTTGCTTTAAGAATTGAGAATATATTTCAATCTTGATTTCCTCATTCTTAAGCTTGATTTGCTTGTATATCTCTTTAATGTCCAACTCCTTCTCCTCAGTTGCATGTGAGGAATATGCTTCCATACTTTGTTGCCTGTCTATTAACTATTTCTCTTTATTGCTTTCTTCATTCTAATTGGGCTCATTGACAATCACAGTAGCCACATTAGTAAATGGAAAATCTGTATTGGTAATTAAAGTCTCTATTCCTTCCACATCTATTGTCATTTTTTCATTATCTGTAGAATATAGTTTAGGCCTTTTGTTATAAATGAGCTTAAACTTTGTTTCCGTTGTGATTTATGCAGTATAAGCTCCCTCTTCTCTCATTATTTTAGTAGATGTCTCTGACTGTTTGGAATTCCCAAAGTTTGACTAGTATTCCTTTGGTTCACCGCCTCTGTTAAAGTGTTTTCAACCCACCCAATTTGATTTGAAAACTTTTCTAATTCTGGCTTTGATTCATGGATAAAGGGTTTCAATTTACAATTTACCCTTATTTTACTTAACATCCCTTGTGCATCATAGTTCCATGGGAAACTTTCCTCAAATTTAAATTCTAACAAATTCTTAGTTACTTCTTTCTCTGTATCTCTGTGGTTGCATATAAATGGCCCTATATGGTTCTTCAAATTAAATTGGGTCTTCTTCTTGGCTGCCATGAAGTTGATAGAGTCAGAATTAAGGATCTATCTGATGTATTCCAAGAAAAAGATCCTCATTGGGGGATATTTAGGCAATTTTTAAGGAAATAGGTTAGCCCCAAAGACTCTGATTTCAGTGTATTTCTCATGAAAATACTAGTCACCAACTTTTCTTTGTTATGATAGCTGCAATATCTTTTTCATCTCTTCGCTTATTCTAGGCTACTCTGTTTTGGTCAACATCGTAATCACTGGAACTACAAAAAAATCTAAAAAATATGAATAAATGAGTTATGTGATTTCTTTTCTGAGTATGGATGTTCAAAAGATGACAGACAAAGGATTCTCTTCAATATCAAGTTTTTGAAGGGTCATTGGAAACTTATCTGATTGAAAAAATAGGAACATGTGGAAAAGATAGGAGGTATATCTGAATACTCCTTCAAGCTGTAAATGAGTAAATTGATAGTAATTACTATCAGCAATGAAACTAGCATAGTCAAAGATAACTGAGGGTGGTTGACCTAGAGAAAGGGTGGATAAAAATCCCAAGATAGACTCATCAGTATGCTCATCAGTGAAATACCCAAGAATGAAGGAAAGCATAGAGATTATATGTCTTGATCCTTCTGGGAAGTTTTTAGTATAATATGGAGGATTTATCTTTGGAATTTCTACATGGGAAGGCATAAAGGTCTAAAATATCATAAGCCTTTTAGAAAAGTCTAAGCCAAGATACAGCTGGGTTAAGGCCTCAATAGACAAAGGGACTGCTTGGGGGTCTCGTTCAAGCCGAAACATTTGGTTTATTGACTTTGCAGTGATGGTAAATAGGACCTCTTTGTTAACATTCACAATAAATCTTTGTTCCAAAACATAGTATTTCTGACACAATCTGATAATTTCTTGACAAGGGTGAGTTAATGGAACCACATACTTTGGTTAATGGGAATCCCGAAGACATATTTCATCTTCTTTATCTAGAACTTTTTCAAAGCACCAATTATGGATATATATCAAGTTAAATTCCACAATAGGATCAACTATCTTGTAGTCAGTATCAGCCAAGGGAATATGTTCAATATCAACAACTGGGGGTTGTAATGGATTGACCACAATTGCAGTATTTGGAGTGATGGCAGGGGTAGGCTTAGGAGCTTTAGAACCTATAGGCTTGTTGGGGCTCTGATTTTTAGGCATCTTAGGGCTACTTCTGCAAGTTTAAATTGTTTGCAGAGGAAATTTTACTACAGTAGAGGCTTGATTGATTAAAAACTTGCATAAAATAGAAAACATGGGTTTTCAGAAGCTAAAACTCTGTTTAAAAGGGATTTACAGAAGGTTAGGGCACCTACAGATGATTTTTGGCCTTTTAGATCTTGAAATTGATCCTTTAACTATAAAAAACTGATAAATTTCCTTAAAAATGGTGCACAGCGAACTCTAGGGTTCCTAGGAAAATTTTTCCATGGTCTGGCCTGTTTCTGGGACTTTTGGGCAATTTAATTACTTGATTTCTTGATTTTGAAATGGTTCTTTTCTTTTAAAAAGGTTTTTTGAATTGTGTTGCAGGTTTGAATCTTAGAAGAATACCTGTTTGTGTACAAGAATCGTCTTTAGCGGCGTTTCTTCATTCTCTGGTTGAATTGATGGCTTTCAACAGTTGAACTGGAGTAGGTGCGGCTCCTGAGCAATTTTTATAGGTTTCTTTGATGAATTTAGGAGGGTTTTGGGGTTAAAATGGATATCAGGGGCTTTTTGTAGGTTTACACAGGTTTATACAGTCGGGAGAGCAAACACAGAGGTTAAGCATGCAAGATAAATGATTTAAGTCTTAACCAAAGGTTTTATCAAACGTATGAATTTACATTAAATTCAGGTCTAATCATGGCAAGAGGCAGTTTCAGATTGCAAAGGATGAAAACCATGAATGGTTTTTGCATGGATGTTGAGTGATAAGTGGTTTCAAGTCCAATCCACGTGATCCAATGAGGATCGACCACGTGGAGGAGAGAGGTTTATGGAAAATAACCTATTTCACATGCTTTTGTATTTGGGTGGTCGGGCACTTTTCCTACGCGATATGGATCATTGGCCGTCAAATCTGAGAAAGGGATGCGAATGGTATAGATTACTTTGGAATTTGCATTGAACAAAGAGATGTGGGACCGGGCTTTTATGCATGGGCGGCAAGGTTAATATGTATTTAAACCTTTATGATGTGGTTTTTGGGTAAAGGCTTAGCACATATATGAAATGTTTTATTTACACACAGCGAAGGAATAAAAATCATTGCAAAGGCACTTTTAGACAAGGTTTTTAAAGACTTATCCATTGGTATATATATGGCATGTTGGGATTAATAATGTGTTAAAACCTTTATAATGTAACCAAGAGATAAATGGTAAAAAACATATATGAAAGGTTTGAGTCATGGTATAGGCGGGGATTGATATTTATATTATATTTAAAACCTTTGTGACGTGTTTTTAATAAAATAGAAGCGGACAGGTTAATATATATTATATAGTGTTTTAAACCTTTTTCGATGGTTTAAATACTATAAGGGTGGAATAGATGAATAATGATAATCTTTTAGACTAAAGGGCTTTATAATTTGGGTTTTTATTTACACACATGGGATAAATAGACTTTGGTCAAAAGTTTATAATAGTGGGTTTTGGGGGTTTATCAAATATAAGGGAATTAATACCTAAGAAAGGGTATTCCTTAGAGATTTAATAAAATATGTTAAAAGTTAATATGAAAGGGGAGTGAAGTGTAAAAATAAAAATACATATTTATCTCTAAGCATAGTTTAAAATCAAGAATTTCTCATATTTACATTTCCTTTACTAATACTTAGGATAAAATGTAATTCTGAGGTTTTTATGAATGTTTCTGAAGGGATGAAGTTAATTATATGGGATTTTTAGCTTTTCTAAGTAAGAATGTGTTTTTACTTAGAAAAAAAGGGTTTTAATGTATGAAATGAAGGGTGAATGATGATAAATGTGGGTTTAACATAAGAACTCAATATTTTTAACTAACTAGTCATCGAGCCTTGGGTCCAGTCCCAACAAAAGTCAGAGAAATGCTCTAAGCTTGTTTGACTGATAGCTTAGAATAATGAATACTTAGAGGGGAGGGGAAATTAGTGATTTTTCTCGATGATCATTTATTACATGCATGCTCCACTGCGTTCTACCTATCCAGCTTTATTCTAACATTTTTCTTCATTTTTGCAGGTGCATTTAGGCTTGCAACCTTAAAAAAATTATTCTTTCAAAGCATAAACTATCTAAATCTACCTTATTTCATCCAAGGGCTCAGATTAAACTGTTGAGCTCCTCATTATTCTCTACCTATATATTGATTTATCAAGATTAAATTGTTTGATAAATCTTTATTCACTATCTAAAACATGAAATTGAAAGCATGAAAAGTTAAGTTTAAACAGTTTAACTCATCATGTATTATGGCATTTAATGACACTCTGCACATAATCATTATTCTTGCAGTAAAAGTAAAAAGTAGTGGCTTTTGGACTTGCTTACTTTTAGGTCTTATTTTTATCTCTTTTTTCTTTTGGGGTCTATCTTTTTTCTAAGTCCTTTGATCTTTGTTTTAGGAATTTTTACCCTCTTTTTGATTTTTTATTATTTTTCATTTTTTCAGAATATGGGAAAACAACTTGCAAAAAGGAAGGTATGTACATATTTACAAGACTATCAAAGTCAATTCAAAATTTTATGAACCTTATTATTATAGGACCCTAATAGTGGCTGCGCATGGGGATGGAATTTCCTGGTGAAATTTCAAGAATTTTGAGACCCAGTAGCCTTTGAATTTTTACTATGATGTTCCTGTAAGTGTCTCTTGCTTTCTGTAGTAACTCATATTTATGACATTTTACCCTTCAAAGATTAGGGCCTTCTCTGTTAGGTCCCTATATTACTAGTATAGTCCCTTATTGTTGTTAGTGTAACCCCCTTATTGTTATTATTGTACCCTTGTAACCCCCATTTTATTATTATTGTGCCCTTAAATTATTAATGTTAGGTTGGCTAGGATTACATTGTAGCCCACTAGGATTACATTATGGCCCCATGGACTCCTATATATAGAAAGGAGGTTTTCTAAATTGGATCATCCAAGAAGTGTTCATTTATGTAATGTATTGGAGGTTGCCCCCTCGAAGTGGCTTATTTCTACGGCGTTGATATCTCTTTTCTTCTATTTTTGGAGCTGGTTACACAACATTTGGTATCAGAGCTTTGGATTCTAGGGTTTCGCTGCTCCAAACAGGTCATCATGAAATTTTCGCTATAACGTTTTTTCTACGAAGTTTCAGAAGCTGAAATTTTTAGGGTACGAAGCAGAAATCTGAAGGAAGAGTTTCTAAAAATTTCAGAGCTTGGTTCGCAATATTTTCGGAGATATGATCTGTGGAAGTTAGGTATGTTTTCAGGCTCCTAAACAGGTCATCGTGGCATTTGCGCTATAACTTTTTTTCTACGAAGGTTCAGAATCTGAAATTTGTATGGTGCGAAGATGAAAGCATGAGGAAATTCTTCAAAAACTTTCAGATCTTGGTTCGCAATATGTTTGGAGATATGATCTGTGGAAGGTAGTGCTTTTTCAGGCTCCTGAATTTCATCTCAAAGAGGTGATCGTGGGAAAAGTTCAATAACTCTCTCTCTAGGCATCGGATTGGAGTGCCGTAAAAATTGGTCACAAGTACACGGACTGTAGTTTCTTGGCTATCAATTTTAGGGACAAATAATGAAACAGTGACATGTGGCAAGTCGTACAAATTCGCTCTACTGAACCAATCCATAATTAGGTCATTGTGGGATATTGGACACAACTTTGTCTTGGAGAATCCAAATTAGGTCAGACCTGTGGCATTCGAAAGATAATTCATAGGGCTACATCGGTACCAAATTTCAGATATTAAAGTGCTACAATCATATAGATAATCCAATTTCAATATCTAGCTCCTCAAAATCAAGAAAAAGGTGTGTATTTTGTTTTCTGAATTGCATAAGTCTTGTTTGAAGAATCAATTTGAATTGATTCCAAGGGCATATTGTAGAATAGATATCAGTATTGGGTTCTAAAATATGCCCCGTAAAAATAATTCAACACCCATTAAGCCATCAGAAGGGTCTACTATGACTCATGAAGATAAAGAATTGCAACATGATCTATCAAAATTACAAGAGAAAGTGCAACAAATTTCACTCTCGCAAAGAGAAAAAAAAAATGAAATGGAATTTTTGAAGAAAGGCATGGAAGAGAAGATGGATGGTTTGAAGAAAGGCATGGAAGCTAATATGGATGGCATGGAAGCTGGCATGGAAGCTAAGATGGATGACATGAAAGACAACATGGAAAACAACATGAAAAACATGAAGAATGATCTAAAAGTAGACATCAAAGGTTTGACCAAGTTGATACAAGAAATGTTTCCTAATGGTGAAAATATAGTAGAAGAACCTCATGATGAGAACAAAATAAATGTTAATCGTGATTTCATAAACTCTAATGTTGGCGGGAAGAACCACCATATTCCAAAAAATGGATATGAGGAAGTTTGATGGAAAGGATCCTATAACATGGATACTACAGATGGAGCAATATTTTGATCTCCGTAATGTGCAAAACACACAAAAGGTACGCATTGCAACTTTACATTTAGAACAAAATACATTTGTATGGTATCGATGGCTTTGCTCCCGTGAAAAAATTGTCACTTGGTCAATTTTTATGGAAGAAATGATAGCACATTATGAGGATACAAAGAGCAACACCTTCTTTAGCCAATTGATAAATCTCAAACAAAAGGGTTTAGTGGGGCAACACATTGAGGACTTCCAAAAATTGAATATAAGGGTAACTGATATTCCAGAGGAACACGGGATTGATCTCTTCATAGGCACTTTAAAGGATAACATCCAACATGAAGTTCGCGTTTTGGAACCTGATTCATTGGAGAAGGCATTCAGGTTGGCAAGAAAAGTTGAATGTAAAATTATGGCGACAAGGAAGCCTACCACTCAATTCTATAAAGAAGGAAGTGTTGCTGTGCCTAGATTTCCACAACCTACAAGGTTGACACCACAACAATTGGAAGAAAAAAGAGCAAAAGGGCTTTGCTATAGTTGTGATAGCAAATACACTAAAGGTCATAAGTGTGCTGAGAAGAAATTATTTTACATAGATTGTGAAGAGGAAGAAGAAAATGAATAAGAAGAGGATATACACCAGGAACCAGCCCTAGAAGAGGAAGAAATGAGTCCGACCATATCGTGTAATGCATTGGTAGGAATTACCACTCCTCAAACTCTCAAGATAGAAGGACATATCAAGAAGAAAAAGGTAATAGTGTTGATTGATTCAGTAGCACCCATAATTTTATTCATTGTAAGGTAGCCAAGGAATTAAATTGTTTCCTATACCCAGCACCAGAATGTCAAGTGATGGTTGCAAATGGAGGAACTATAAATTGCTCTGGAAAATGCCATAATATCAAGCTAACCATGGGGGAATATGTATTGATTAGTCCAATGCTTTCCATTTCTATGGGAGGTGTTGATGTTGTACTAGGAGTACAATGGTTACAATCTTTGGGGACGGTAGCTTTTAATTTTCAAGAACTTTTCTTGAAATTTTTTTCAGAAGGAAAGGAAGTCGAATTATGGGGTATTGAAGAGAATTAGGGAAGGATAATAAGCTCTAATGTCATGACAAAGCTTCTAAAGAAAGAACAACGAGGCGTAATTTCACAATTATGCTCACTAGAAGTTTCGACATCAAAATCATCTATTTCTACAGATCTCCAACAATTCTTGGAAAATCATTCCAAGGTGTTTGAAACTCCCAAAGGACTCCCACCTATTCGTGATCATGATCATGCTATTCATTTGATTCCAGGAAGTTTTCCTCCAAACATTAGGCCTTATAGATATCCTTACTTCCAAAAGAGCGAAATTGAACGTATGATTGCAGAAATGTTAGAGGCGAGTATAATTCAACCTAGTCAAAGTTCTTTCTCTGCTCCTATAGTATTGGTACACAAGAAGGATGGATCATGGCGAATGTGTCCGAATTATAGGGAGCTCAATAAGATCACCATTAAAGACAAATTTTCCATTCCTGTGATTGATGAATTATTGGATGAATTACATGGAGAAATTTATTTTACCAAGTTGGATCTTCGTTCAGGATATCATCAAATTAGAATGAAGACTGAAGATATTCCAAAAACAACATTTCAAACTTATGAGGGTCATTATGAATTTTTGGTCATGCCTTTTGGCCTTACCAATGCACCTTCTACATTTCAAGGGTTGATGAATTCCATTTTCAAACCCTTCCTTAGAAAATTTGTGCTAGTATTTTTTGATGATATACTAATCTACAACAGGTCTTGGAAGGATCATGTTGAACATGTTGATAGGGTGCTCAAACTATTGCAGGAGAAACAATTATATGTAAAAAAATCCAAATGTTTCTTTGGAGTACAAGAGGTGGAATATCTGGGTCATATTGTATCTCACGAGGGTGTTAAAGTAGACCCTAACAAAATTAAAGCCATTAAGGAATGGAGAGTCCCCACAACCATAAAGTAGTTGCGAGGATTTCTTGGGTTAACAGGGTATTATCGCAAGTTTGTTAAGAATTATGGGAGAATAGCAGCACCTCTAACAACATTATTGAAGAAAGATGCATTTTCATGGACTCCTGAAGCAACTAAGGCCTTTGAACGTCTTAAAGAGGCAATGTGCCTAGCAACGGTCTTAGCTACACCAGACTTCACAAAAACCTTTATTGTGGAATGTGATGCCTCAGGAAATGGAATTGGTGCAGTTTTAATGCAGGAAGGAAGACCCATTGCTTTTGAAAGTCGTCCAATCAAAGGAAAGTATTTACCGAAACCTATTTATGAGAAGGAAATGTTAGCAATACTGCATGCACTAAAGAAATGGCGAACTTACCTAATGGGAAGACACTTCAAGGTAAAAACTGATCATGATAGTCCTAAACACTTTTTGGAACAAAGACTATCTTCAGAAGAGCAGCAAAAATGGGTCACAAAGATGTTGGGTTATGACTTTGAAATAATCTACAAAAAAGGAAAGCTTAATGTTGTTGGAGATGCACTCTCAAGAAAGAATGAAGAGGTGGAAGCATTGCTTTGTGCCATTTCTATTATCCAACCAGATTGGATAACCGAAGCAAGAGATGAATGGAAGAAGGACAAAGATGTATGGACACTCATTCAAAAGTTGCAGTAAGATCCTAGTACATCTGATACATTTAGTTGGAAAAATGATTCCTTATGGTACAAAGATCACTTATATCTTTGTAAGAATTCCCAACTAAAACAAAAGATTCTTTTGGAATTGCACACTTTTCCTTTAGGAGGACACTCAGGATTTTTAAAAACTTACCACAGGGTGAAGAAAGAATTTTTTTGGGATGGCCTTAAATCTGATATTCAAAAGTTTGTGGCGGAATGTTTGGTTTGCCAGCAGAATAAAGTGGAGACAATTGAGACCCCGGGACTTCTACAACCTTTATCCATTCCAAGTCAACGTTGGGAGGAGATTTCACTGGATTTTATCACAGGTTTACCTAAGTCCGAAGGAAAGAGTGTCATCATGGTGGTAGTTGATAGACTTACCAAGTATGCACACTTTTGTGCATTATCTCATCCATTTAAAGCAAGTACAGTTGCTACTACATTTATGGATAGAATTGAAAAGCTACATGGAAGCCCAAGGGTTATTGTGAGCGACAGAGATACCATTTTTACTAGAAATTTTTGGACGGAGTTATTTTCTTGTTTGGGTACTCAATTAGCTCATAGCTCATCTTATCATGGTTAAACTAAGATAGTAAATTAATGTTTGGAAGGATATCTTCGTTGTTTTGTATCTAATAAACAAACACAATGGGTCAAGTGGTTACCTCTTGCTGAATGGTGGTATAACATTTCCTTCCATACTGCAGCAAAAATGGCCCTATTTATGGCACTTTATGGATATCATCCACCCTCCATCACATCATCTTTAAGAGAAAATTCGAAGGTTCAAGCAGTGGAAGATCACATCGAGCATCAGCAAGAAGTTCTCCAACTCTTAAAGGATAACCTGAATTTGGCACAAAATCGAATGAAACAACAGGCAGATCAACATCGTAGTGAGAGAAGTTTTGATGTAGGAGATTGGGTATTTTTACAGCTACAACCATACAAACAAATGTCCCTCAAGCAAGCTAAGAAGGATAATAAATTATCGCCAAAGTACTATGGTCCTTACAAGGTGTTGCAAAAGATTGGTACTATGGCATACAAATTGGAGCTTCCTGCTTCTTCGCGAGTACATCCAGTTTTCCATGTTTCATGCTTAAAGAAGGCTATAGGTGAAAATATTCCAGTTCAAACAATATTGCCAGAACTTGATGAGGAAGGAAAAATCATATTGGAACCTGAAGCGGTCATGGAAACAAGAACTCGACAGCTACGGAATCGATCAATTTCAGAGTATCTCATCAAGTGGAAGAACTTACCCACCGAAGATTCTACATGGGAGGATGAGAATTTTATACAGAAGCACCCAGAGCTACTCAAGCATTGAGGACAACACGTTTTTGAAGGAGAGGGGCATGTTAGGTCCCTATATTACTAGTATAGTCCCTTATTGTCGTTAGTGTAACCCCCTTATTGTTATTATTGTACCCTTGTAACCCCCATTTTATTATTATTGTGCCCTTAAATTATTATTGTTAGGTCGGCTAGGATTACATTGTGGCCCACTAGGATTACATTATGCCCCATGGACTCCTATATATAGAAAGGAGGTTTTGTAAATTGGATCATCCAAGAATTGTTCATTTATGTAATGTATTGGAGGTTGCCCCCTCGAAGTGGCTTATTTCTAAGGCGTTGATATCTATTTTCTTCTATTTTTGGAGCTGGTTACACAACATTCTATCCGGGCTTCAACTCTGTAAGGCAAACATCCAATCCAATATAAACTTTGCAATGTATATGTACAATGATCAAAGTGAATAAAAAACTAACTATTTGTTAACTCAGGGGAGTAGTAGTGCTTCAGCATTCTGCCATTAACTGGTCCTTCTTATAGATCTGTTCCATCCAATTCTTTCAAAAAGAAGTCATTATTTCCTCTATATCCATAAATTACATAAGGTCCTTTCCACGGGAAATCGAATTTCCCATGTTTTCCTTTGTCTTCTCTCCTAGAATCCCACTTTAACACTTGGTATCCAATGTAAAATTCATCCTCTTTGGTCTTTTTATCATAAATTTTCTTGATCTTATCTTGGATAACTTGGGATTTAACATCAACTTCTTCCCTTTTTTGTTGTAAGTGAATAGTCTAGTTAATCCTTCTCTAAATATAATTATTTTCAACCTATAATTCTTGGATAATTTTCATCACTGGCACTCCTAAGGAGGATGGAAAAACAACATCTATTCCATAAAAAAGCTGATAAGGAGATGTACCAATGGAATTTTTAGTTGTAAGTATATCTGCCCATAGGGCATTGACTAAATTTCTATTCCAAGATTTCTTGTTATCTTCCAGTAGTTTTTTAATGATATTTACAAGACTTTTGTTTGAGGATTCAGCTAGGCCATTACCCTAAGGGTAATATGCAATAGAGTGGCCTAGGGTAATATGGAATTTGTGGCAAAAGGAAATCATATTTTTGGATTTGAATGTTGATGCATTATCAATAATAATCTTCTGTGGACATCCAAATCTTTAAAGAATGTTATTTTCTAGGAAGGCTATAATGACTGTGTCAGTGGATTGTCTGGAGGGTATGGCTTCAATCCACTTTGTGAAATAATCAGTGGCAGTTAAAATCCACTTATGTTGGTCTAAATATCGAGGGTGAATTTCACAAATGAAGTCTAAACCCCATTGTTGAAATGGAATCTTAGTTGAAATAGGCTTTAAAGGTAGGGGTAACAATTTTTTCTTGCCTTCAAAAATTTGGCACTTGTGACAAGAAGTCACAAACTTTTTAACATCAGTGAACAAAGTAGGCTAGTAGAAACCAACTGTAAGGATCTTGTCAGAAGTAGTTTTCCAATATAAATTCCCCTACACAGTCACCTGCATGAAATTATTCAAGTATTTTTTCAGCTTCTTTCTTTAGTAAACAATTCAATAAGATCCCACTATGATCTCTCCAAAAGAGTACATTATCTAAGATACAAAATCTTACTGCTTTAAGTTTTAGAAATATAGCTTTAGTTCTTGGCAATCTAGGAGGAGCTTGTAAGTTTGATAGTACAAAGATGATATCTGAGTACCAAGGTGAATCTAAGAAGGCTTCACTAATCATTGGAGTTGTCATCTCTTCCTGGTCATCAACCTGAGCAATAAAATTTATATCTAAGGCATTACAATTAGATTCAGCCATAAGTCCAGCTAATCCTTGACCTTTGATGAGTTTTGCTCATATTCTAGGATAGTGGAAATCCACTTACCTCTTCTTCCATTAGGACCATCCTAAGTAAGAACATATTTTACTACAGAATTAGGGGCATAGGTAATTATGTGTGAATAAAGAATATAAAATCTGAAGTCTTTTATAGCCTTTACAAAAGCTAAGGCTTGTTTTTCCATTATGTTATACTTCAAAGGGGAATCTTTAAGATTTTTACTGAAGAAAGCTATAGGCTGTTCAAATCCTTGGTCATTTTTCTGCAGTAATACTGCAACAATGGTATGTTCTGAAGCAAATGAAAAAATTATAAAATCTTTCTTAAAATCAGGAATTTTTAGGACTGAAGTTTTGGTTAAGGCTAGTTTGATGGATTCAAATGATTGTTTAGCCTCAACAATCCATTTAAGAACTGAATCTTTTTTTAGCATGATATTCAATTCTCTAATAATCTCAGCTAAGTTAGATATGAATCTTCTTAAAAAATGTATCATACCTAAGAAAGCTTGTAACTCTTTGATATTTATAGGTGGACTCATGTTCAGAATTGCTTCTATCCTAGCAGGATCAATTCTAATTCCTTCTTTTGAGATTATATGTCCTATTAAAATTCCTTCTTCTAGTCCAAATAGACTTTTCTTGGGATTTAGAGAGATGCCAAATTTCCTACATTTAATGAAAAATTGTCTCAAATGATCCAAATGTTCATTATCAGTTTTGGAAAAAACAGTGATGTCACCTAAATAAATTACCAAGAAATCATATATTTCCTTTGCAAAGGCTATGTCCATGACCCTTTGAAAGGTTTCCCCTGCATTCATCAGACCAAAAAGCATTTTTACATACATATATGTGCACTAAGGAGTGGTGAAAGCTGTTTTGGCCTGATCATCTTCTTGTACTAGGATCTGGTTATATCTTGAAAAACCATCTAACAAAGAAATCCTAGAAGAAACTACTACCCTTTGTAATATATGGTCCATTTCAGGTAAAGGTTAATTATCCTTTAAGGATACTTTGTTAAGATTTCTAAAGTCAACACACAGTCTAATTTTGCCTGTTTCTTTCTTGTTGGAACTAGGTTGGAAACCCAATCAGGGTATCTAATTGGTGCAATGATCTGGGAAACATACATTCTTTCAACTTCTTTTTCTACCAAAGGTAATAGTACAGGGTTAATTCTCCTTAACTTTTGTTTGAATAGCTTTTAATCCTCGTTTATTGGAATTTTGTGTTGGATTATGTTTGTATCATAAGATTTTAAATCTTCATAACTCCAAGAAAACACATCCTGATATTCCTTTAAAAGTTCAATATACTTATATTTTTCTTCTTGAGGTAAGTTTTTAGAAAGTTTTATGAGTTTAGGTTTAAATTCTGTACCAATATTACATTATTCTATGTCAGATCTTACTGTCTCCATTTTTGGTTTTCTAGCTACATCATTGGAGTCAAAAATATCTTCTAAGGGTGTTAACCCTTTAGGTAAGAAATTGTCTTTGAGGTTTAAAATATCAAATTCATCATCAATAATTTCTTCAACTCCTACTTTCTCTAAGCTATCTATGTCAGCTTGACTAAATATAGTTGGTTTATCAAACTTTATTCTATTTACATCTAAGCTATTTGAATCTTTTTCACAATCCAAATCATTATCTATTGTACAGTCAGTATCTATCATACATTTTTGAAATTCTCCTTCGTTGTTCATAAACCTGTAAATCTGTTCATCCTGAAAAAAAATCTGTCAATAGTTAAGATTATCTGGAACTATTGGCCTATGCTTGAATTCATCAGTATATCTGTGATTTGGTTGGAATGGTAAATTTCATGTACAAGCAAAGGTAGCTAGACAATGAGCTTGTATATTTTTTTTCCTAGGTATAGCAGCAAATTTACATTCCAATAAATCATCAATTAAATCTAGCATAGTGTCTCTGTATCAGATTAGTCTTGGATTGTGAACTAAATAATATCCATTTATTTTTTTTACAATTAACTCTGAATCTCCCATGATTAAATTTCATTGTCCTCTTGAGTTTCTAATGATTTGAAGTCCTAGAATTAAGGCTTCATACTCAGCCATGTTATTAGTACATTTGAAATTAAGCCTGAAAGCATGGCCTTCTGAGTGATTGGTTTCCATGTTTGTTATCCAAACTCCTGCTCTTGCTCCTAATTTGTTAACTGAGCCATCAAAGTCTAAATTCCATAGGGATTGATGAAAGATATTATCACTGTTTGGTTCTTTCTTCTTATCAATTAGTTCAGTTTGGATTTTATCAGTTTCAGAGTTACATAAGATAAAATAATCAAGGTCAGTTGGTGTAGTGTAAATTGGAAAATTTATAGATATTTCAGCACTACTAACCATATAGTTCATCAATGTTTCTCTATATAACTTTTTAGGTTGACCAAACACCGAGATAGTAGCATAACTCATGTCCAGTTGTAGAGATCCCTGTAACTTTCCTCCCCATGAGCGAGAAAGTAACATTCCATATTTAGGAGGGATATCAGCCACTACAGTGTCCATTAATATGCTCTTACCGGGGTACTAAACTAGTGTTACACATAAGTCTTTGATTAATCCTAAGAATTTAACTTTACTTGAGTCAAATGAAAACAAATCTTTGTAAGGCCTTGTTATTTCTAAATTTAGAGTTTCCACAATGGCTTTAGGCATTAAATTGTGGGAAGCTCCTGAATCTAGCATAGAGTTATGTAGAATATGATCATGAATGGTAAGACTGATATAAAAAGGAGGGACTGCTCCATCTGCATGTCTTCCATTCACATCTAGGCCAAAGATCAACTCTGGTTGATCATCATTCAAATTAATAGAAACTTCACCATCATTCATATTCAGTGTTTCAGTTATAGTTGATTTGTATAAGTCATGTTTTACCAATTCAGTCAAAGGAATTGGTATTTTCAACTTAGCAATTTCTATTTGAATATTAAATGTAGGTTGAGACTTATGGATTTGAACTAATTGTTCTTTAGTAACTGTAGTTTGGCTTGATTTGTCTTGAGTTTCTACAGTTATGTTTTTATTTTCAATTGGCTTGATATTCTCTGACTGAATTTCATGTGCTTTATTGCTTCTAATCTTCTTTTCAGGTGTTGTTTGAGAGTCAGTAGAAGTTTTTTCAGACTTAGAACTATCAACAGGTGTTTTTGAATTATCAGTTTTTGGATCTACTGATTTAGGATCAGCATAAGGTTTTTTAGGATCTAAATTTTCTAATTTAACAGAGTTAGAAGCTTTTGCTGCAACAAATTTTTGTGTCTTTTGAAGCTTGAGCCACTTCATCAGTAATATCAACAATTTTAAGACTTGATGTTTTTTTAGGACTAGAAATGTTTTGGGGAGAATTGGAGCTTTGCTTGTTTTCCCTTGGGAGAATTTGCAAAAAAATTATTTTTGCAGCTTCTACTGTTTTCTTGTTCTGATTTTGGGAAGTTTTTTTGGTAGAAGACTCATTATTTTTCTTATTTCTGAGGTATATTGACTATGTATTTCATTTATGGAAAATTCATAACCCTGTTTATATTCAAAAGATTCACTGGATTCTAATTTAAGTTGTTGAAGCTCAAATAATTCCTGATCTTCCTGAGTGAGGAAACCAGTATTATCATCATCTATTCCCATTAAATGATTCATTGAATCCTCATCTTCATCATTATTCTGACAACTTTCAACATAGTTCTCTTGGAATGGTGGCCTTATTGTTTGGTCTAGGGCTGTTTCTTTTTCTTTTCCTTGATTTATGTTTTTTCTGAAGTTGGGATTTTTGATCTGTTGTTGATTATTCCAATGGGGTCTTTTCTCTATATTATCTATTCTATCCATTATTCTTTCTAAGGTTTTAGCTAGGCTATCTATTTTTGCATCTAAATTTGAATTTTCTTCTTTGATAGTCACTCTTCTTTCATTTCTGAGTCTATATTTTTTAGCTAATATGTTTATTTCTACACTAACAACATCTATTTTCATTTTTTCTAAGGTGTCTGCATCTCTTTTCCTTAATTGATAGGCCATATCTGCATCAAATCCATCAGGGAATTTGAGAAAAATAGAATAAGGAGCAGGGTTAAGAGTTGCAGGGATAGAATTATAGACACTATTGTACCTAGTGCAGTAATCCTGAACTCACTCCTTTGGGGCTCTTTTTAATGCATCAAATTTAGATAATATCTGCAGGGGGTCTTTTTTATTTTTTCATTTATTCAAAAATGTTCTATAAAATACAGCTAAATCAGTTATGCTACCAGCAACTTGATCTTTAAACCATTTCTTTACTTCTCCAGTCAAATTTTGAGCAAAAAATATCATTTGAACATCTAAGTCTTCTAATTCATAAATTTCAAAGAAGTATGTCATTTTAGTTATGTGTTCTTGAGTAGTATATTGTGTAGTACCATCAAAAAATGGTATTTTATTTTGATAATCTTGAGGCATGTCATGCAACTGTTGAGGTAAGACAAGGGGAGCATATCTAGCAGCCATGGCTAAAAGCTTAGTTTGAATATGAGGTCTAGTAGAAGAAATTGGAGCTGTGCTGGAAAGGATAGCTGATGAACTGAAAATTGTACTAGAACTGCTAGGAAATGATATTGGGATATGAGTGGAACTACTAGGAAATGAAAATGATGTATTTGCAAAATTAGAAGGTAAACTAGTGGGTATAGTGGATTAAGTGGATGGTGGAAAAAGTATTCTAGGCTGGAAAGGCAGTCTAGGGATAAATGGATCTGTGGATGAGTTGGTAGTGGTATCCATATATGAAGTAACAACATACGAAGATCAATATACAACTGGTATTATTGTGGTGTGTAATTGAGAAACGGGAGGTTTATTTGCATAAGTCAAAAATTTAGCTAATTCAATAGCTTCATCAATATCCTTAAGAATTGTAACATTAATTTCTTTAACTTTTGTCTGAAATTTAGCTTTCTTTGATTTAGAACTTGCTGTAATAATTTTCTGTTTTTTATTCAGAAAAAAAGCAAGGTCAAAAACAGTAGTTTTTAAATCATTTTCAGATTTTCTTTTAAATAAGGAATGCTCAAATTTCAGATCAAAATCAATATCTTGCAGACTAACTAATTCTTGAGGTAATGAATTGACTCTTATTAGTGATACTTCAACTTCTAAATTTTATGTTTCTTTTTTCTTTTTTCCAATTCAGTCTGGGTTATCTACTATGACAGCAGGCTTAGTATCCGGGTTAGACCTGGTATAGTAGGTTTTCCTAGAAGCAAGAATTAAAAATTTTCAATACCCACAACCTATAAGAGCAATCTTAAAGAAAAATGATGAATAAAATGATTTCTTTAAGATAAATTTTATGACTGAGGATTGGTTAGTTCCTAGTATGGTCGCCAATATGTTATCACTCTAGTAAATTCTTAAGTTGTGGGATTTTGTTTTTTAGTCAAAGAACTCTAGAGGTAACCACAAACCTACTTCAAACTCTAGGTTCTAGCCTTCCTAGGGTTCAGAGAGGGCTCTCTCTTTAAATTTTAACTTTGTTTTAATTTGTGAATATTAGGCTAGTTATGAAACTACAACTTTGGTTTTGTTTTGACAGATTTGGTGTGAAAAAAAACACTTGAAGGGATGAATAGAGGGAAATTTACTAGTCCATTAGGCTATGGTAAATCAAGCTAGTAGAACTAGGATCAGAGCCTAAAAGGTCAAATGTCTCCAGGGAAAGATAGATAACCCTTGGAGATTATGGAAAATTGTTTTTTGAGGTGGTATGATCGGGATAAAGGGCACTTAAGGATACTTTGATCCGAAAAAGGGAAGTAGTAGATACAGGTTAAACGGTAGAGGGAGCAATTAAGGGTTCCCTACACCAGAAATCATAATAAAACAAAGAAATGATAACTAGTTAAAAACAGGGTGCTATTAACATGTCCTATAATAATACTCCTAGTTATATATTCAGATTTAGAATTAAAACACAGATGTATGCATGTAACATAGCAAGATTACAAATGAAAAGTTTAGAGAGTACTTCACTCCAGATAGCTCATCATAGGGATCCTGAAGTATGATTCCAAATAGGTGATCCAGTCTGCTACTCAAAATCGAATTCCAAAGCCTTCAAGTCAACAAAATATCTATAGTAATCTCTAGCAATTTTATTCTACAAAAAATACTTTTAAGAGTGAAGTATATATACAAAATGTATTACAAAATATTCTAGATGACTTCTAGGAATTAACTTAGGAAAATAAAATACTTTACATCAAAAATAGGTACAGCTACTTAACAAATCAACAAGATGTCCTATTTTATTCAAAATAAATAGAACTATTTTGATGACAAGAGGCTGCTAACTGCCTATGTGTCCTGCGTGCTGGCTGTTAGATATTTTCATGATTTTGACTTGCCTTCACTGATACTCTTTCTCACTTATACTCTTTCACACTGATACTCTTCAAATCAGATACTCTTTAACCTTCAATAAACTACCTTTACCGCTGTAAAATCTTTTTTGACAATGAAATTCAAAAAACAATTTTTTTCCTTTTTGATTGGTTTGACTTTCCTTCTTCATAATATATCAATAAATGCCTGCCATTCCTCATTCTTAGGAATTTGAATATTCTTTAGTTTCCTAAAATTCTCATCATTCATTATACTTAGCAAATGTTGGCTTGATAACAAATAAATGTTTTATTTCATGCTGCAAGTAAAACAAGTCTTCAAAGTTCTTCAATAAGACCTTCCCTATTGGAATGCCTTGCCCTGATGACTTATTCACCTATTCTTTAGGAAAATCTCTAATTTTCTTGTCATAATCATTCTGTGGCATTAACTTATCATTAATAACCATGATATCAGGCAATCCTCTTTGCCACAAATTTGTGAATTTAGACATGAATCTTGTTATAGTGGTATTCATAAATTCACATTTCTCTTCAAGTTGTCTCATCAAATTTCTTTTTGTGGTAACCTTCCTAATTTCTAGGATAGTTGTTTTTCTGTCATTGATATTCAATTCTTCCAATTCTTGTCTATTTTTGTTGTTCAAGAAAGTGATAAGCTTCACATCTTGTTCAGGTTTACTGGCGAATTCATCTTGTGTTTTCTAAATCTCAGCTTGTGCTGCTAGTAGTAATTATCTTTGTTCAAAAATGACCTGAATTGATGGCCAAACATCATGAATGGCTTCAATTACTTCATTCCATAGGTAATTATTGATATATGATATTTGTTCAGTTAAATCCAACTCACTTTGCAATCTATTGAGTTGTTCACTTAATCTTATGGCTTTATGTTCATGTGTCTTGGAATTTATCTGAGCCAATTTATTATAATTCTCAAGATTCTCTATTATTTTTGTCAATATTTTTATCACATTTTTCTTCAAAGACATCTCTTCCATTGCGTTTACCAATTGACTGCTATCATCTGTATGCTGCAATGTTGTTGTAGAAGACTCAGTACCTGAAGTTGTGGAAGAAGTCATTTGCACTGCAGTGGCTAGTGGGTTTTTGGGTGCCAATTTTTCTCCTAAAGTTGAAGGCACTGCTATGGTGAAAATTGGAATGACGGTGGGAATCTTTGGCTCTTTCATTGTTTCTTTCTCTTGGACAAGCTTGTCCATTTGTATTTCCATTTCTTTAATCTGAGCTGTCAATTGAAAAATTAAACTCACCATTTTATCTTTTTCACTCTGTTCTTGGAGGACTTCTTTTGTCTGAGGATGCTCACTTTGAGGAAGTTTGAGCTATTTCCTCAATGGTGCTATATCTTCATTTTTCTTTTTAATCAATAACTCAACTGCTTTGATATTAGAAGGATCATATCCTACCTTCAACACTAGTTCTTCTAAGGCTTTTATCCTTAGATCCTTTTCATACAATGAGGCTTTATCTATCTTCATTTGATCTTGCATGTTGAAGATAGTATTTTGGAGTTTGTGATCACTCATAGCATTTGTTGCCACAATAGAATATAGCATCTCTGAGCTCTGCCTATGGAACTCTATCTTATCCAATACATGGATGGTATCTATATATACTTCAAAATCAACTTTCCTATAGTCTGACAATATCTTTGACACTGTATCTTAGGCTGCAAAACTTACATAATCAATTTTTTACTGGAGTAGTCAAAGGCTGATAGAAATCTATTCTGATTACCTGGGTTTTGCTTTAAGAATTGAGAATATATTTCAATCTTGATTTCCTCATTCTTAAGCTTGATTTTCTTTTATTTCTCTTTAATGTCAAAGTCCTTTTCCTCAACTGCATGTGAGGAAGATGCTTCCATACTTTGCTACCTATATATTAACTATTTCTCTTTTTTGCTTTCTTCATTCTGATTGGGCTCATTGACAATCAAAGTAGCCACATTAGTAACTGGCAAATCTATATTGGTGTTTAAAGGCTCTGTTCCTTCCACATCTATTGTCATTTTTTCTTTATCTGTTGAATATGGTTTGGGCCTTTTGTTATAAATGAGCTTAAAATTTATTTCCGTTGTGGTTTCTGCAGTATAAGCTCCCTCTTCTTTGATTATTTTAGTGGATGTATCTGGTTGTTTGGAAATTCCCAAAGTTTGACTAGTATTCCTTTGGTTCACTGCCTCTGTTAAAGTGTTTTCAACCCACTCAATTTGATTGGAAAAATTTTCTATTTCTGGCTTTGATTCATGGATAAAGGGTGTCAATTTACATTTTACCCTTAGTTTACTTAAGATCCCTTGTGGATCATAGTTCCCTGGGAAAATTTCCTCAAATTTAAATTCTAACAACTGCTTGGTCACTTCTTTCTCTGCATCTCTGTGGTTGCATATAAATCATCCTATCTAGTTCTTCAACTTAAATTGGGTCTTCTTCTTGGCTGCCATGAAGTTGAAAGAGTCAGAATTAAGGATCTACCTGATGTATTATAAGGCAAAGATCCTCATTGGGGGATATTTAGGCAATTTGTAAGGAAACAGGTTAGCCCCAAAGACTTTGATTTCAGTGTATTTATCATACAAATACTAGTCACCAACTTTGCTTTGTTCTGATAGTTGCAATATCTTTTTCATCTCTTCACTTATTCTAGGATGCTCTGTTTTGGTCAACATGGTAATCACTGGAAGTACAAAAAACTCTGAAAACTCTGAATAACTGAATTATGTGCTTTCTTTTCTGAGTATGGATGTCCAAAATATTACAGACAAAGGATTCTCTTCAATATCAAGTTTTTGAAGGGTCATTGGAAACTTATCTGATTGAAAAATAGGAACATGTGGAAAAGATAGGAGGTATATCTTAATACTCCTTCAAGCTGTAAATGAGTCAATTGATAGTGAATACTATCAGCAATGAAACTAGCATAGTCAAAGATAATTGAGGGTGGTTGACCTGGAGAAAGGGTGGATAAAAATCCCAAGATAGACTCATCAATATCCTCATCATTGAAATACCCAATAATGAAGGAAAGCATAGAGATTATATGTCTTGATCCTTGTGGGAAGTTTTTAGTAGAATATGGAGGATTTATCTTTGGAATTTATACATGGGAAGGCATAAAGGTCTGAAAGATCATAAACCTTTTAGGAAAGTCTAAGCCAAGACACAGCTGGGTTAAGGCCTCAGTAGACAAAGGGACTGCTTGGGAGTCTGGTTTGAGCTGCAAAATTTGGTTTATTGACTCTGCAGTGATGGTAAATAGGACCTATTTTTTATCATTCACAACGGATCTTTGTTCTGGAACATAGACTCATCAATATGCTCATCATTGAAATACCCAATAATGAAGGAAAGCATATAGATTATATGTCTTGATCCTTGTGGGAAGTTTTTAGTAGAATATGGAGGATTTATCTTTGGAATTTCTACATGGGAAGGCATAAAGTTCTGAAAGATCATAAACCTTTTAGGAAAGTCTAAGCCAAGACAAAAATGGGTTAAGGCCTCAATCGATAAAGGGACTGCTTGGGAGTCTGGTTTGAGCTGCAACATTTGGTTTATTGACTCTGCAGTGATGGTAAATAGGACCTACCTTTTATCATTCACAACGGATCTTTGTTCTGGAACATAGTATTGCTAACACAATCTGAAAATTTCTTGACAAGGGTGAGTTAATGGAACCACATACTTTGGTTAATGGGAATGCCAAAGACATTTTATCTTCTTTATATAGAACTTTTTCAAAGCACCAATTATGGATATCTATCAAGTTAAATTCCACAATAGGATCAACTATCTTGTAGTCAGTATCATCCATGGGAATATGTTCAATATCAACAACTGGGGTCATAATGGATTGACCACAATTGCAGTATTTAGAGTGATGGCAGGGGTAGTCTTAGGAGCTTTAGAACCTATAGGCTTGCTAGTGCTCTGCTTTATAGGCATCTTAGGGCTACTTATGCAAGTTTAAATTGTTTGCAGAGGAAATTTTACTATAAAAGATTCTTGATTGGGAGATTTTAGAAAAATAGAGTCTCTTTTTGGATTTTATACCAAATTAGGTTTATCAAAGAAGTTCTGAGGTTTTAAAAACTGGCATAAAAGAGAAAACAGGGGTTTTCTGAGCTTTTTGACTGAAAAAATGGGCTAAAACTCTGTTTAAAAAGGATTTACAGAAGGTTAGGCCACCCGCAGAGGATTTCTGGCCTGTTAGAGTTTGAAATTGATCCTTTAACTATAAAAAACTAATAAATTTCCTTAAAAATGGCATGCAACGGACTCTAGGGTTCCTGGGAAAATTTTTCCAGGGTCTGGCCTATTTCTAGGACTTTTGGGCAATTTAATTACTTGATTTCTTGATTTTGAAATGGTTCTTTTCTTTTAAAAAGGTTTTTTGAATTGTGTTGCAGGTTTGAATCTCAAAAGAATACCTGTTTGGGCACAGGTATCGACTTTAACAATGTTTCTTCAATCTCTTGTTGAATTGATGGCTTTCAACAGTTGAACTGGAGCAGGTGCGACTCCTTAGAAATTTTTATAGGTTTCTTTGATGAATTTAGGAGGTTCTGGGCATTAAAATGGATATCACGGGCTTTTTTTAGGTTTACACAGGTTTATACAATCGGGAGAGCAAACACAGAGGTTAAGCATGCAAGATAAATGATTTAAGTTTTAACCAAAGGTTTCATAAAACATATGAATTTACATTAAATGTAGGTCTAATCATGGCGTGAGGCGGTTTCAGATTACAAAGGATAAAAACCGTGAATGGTTACTGTGCAGATGTTGAGCGGTAAGCAGTTTCAAGTCCAATCCATGCAATCCAATGAGGATCAACCACATGGAGGAGGGAGGTTTATGGAAAACAGCCTATTTCGTATGGCTTTTGTATTTGAGCATTCAGGCACTTTTTCTACGCGATATGGATCGTTGGCCATCAGATCTGAGAAAGGGATGCGAACGGTCTGGATTACTTTGGAAGTTACGTTGAACAAAAAGATGTGGGACCGGGCTTTTATGCATGGGCGGAAAGGTTAATATGTATTTAAACCTTTATGATGTGGTTGTTCGGTAAAGGTTTAACACATATATGAAATGTTTTATTTACACACAATGATGGGATAAAAATCATTGCAAGGGTGCTTTTAGACAAGGTTTTTTAAGCCTTATCCATTGTTATATATATGGCGGGTTGGGATTAATAATGTGTTAAAACCTTTATAATGTAACCAAGGGGTAAATGGTACAAAACATATATGAAAGGCTTTAGTCATGGTATAGGCGAGGATTGATATTTATATTATATTTAAAACCTTCGTGACATGTTTTTAATAAAACATAAGCGGGCGGGTTAGCATATATTATATAGTGTTTTAAACATTTTTTTATGGTTTAAAGACTATAAGGGCGGAATAGATGAATAATGATAATCTTTTAGACCAAAGGGCTTTATAATTTGGGTTTTTATTTACGCACATGGGATAAATAGACTTTGGTCAAAAGTTTACTATAGTGGGTTTTGGGGGTTTATTAAATATAAGGGAATTAATACCTAGGAAAGGGTATTCCTTAGGGATTTAATAAAATATATTAAAAGTTAATATGAAAGGGGAGTGAAGTGTAAAACAAAAATACATATTTATCTCTAAGCATAGTTTAAAATCAAGCATTTCTCATATTTACATTTCCTTCACTATACTTAGGATAAAATGTAATTATGAGGGTTTTATGAATGTTTATGAAGGGATGAAGTTAATTATATGGGATTTTTAGCTTTGCTAAGTAAGAATGTGTTTTTACTTAGAAAAAAGGGGTTTTAATGTATGAAATTAAGGTTGAAAGATGATAAATGTGGGTTTAACATAAGAACTCAATATTTTTAACTAACTATTCATCGAGCCTTGGGTCTGGTCCCAACAAAATTCAGAGAAATTCTCTGAGCCTATTTGAATGAAAGCTTAGAATACTGAATAATTAGAGGGGAGGGGAAATTAGTGATTTTTGCCTGAATATTGTATTATTTTACATGATTTCTCTAATGCTTTCTACCTCCCCCATCTCAGTTTCTTTAACACTTTTTCATTTTGCAAAGAATAGGCTTCAGCAACCATGTAACATTTTCTTCAAAGCATAAATCATTTAAATCTACCTTATTTCCTCCGAGGCTTTGATGAACCATATTCTCAACATCTCATCATCATCTACCGATTTGTCAAAAATAAACTGCCTGAAAAATCTTATTCACTATCTAAAACATCAAATCGAAACACATGCTACATTGAAATTTATTAACCGATCATGATTGTACAGTTTATCGACACTCTGCACATAATCATTATTTTTCAGAATTAAATAGTGGCATTTGACCAGCCACTTTTAGGTTTTATTTGTTTTATTTTCAGTTTATGCCTCTTTTCTAAGTCCTTGATCTTTCTTTTAGGACTTTTACCAACTTTTGACTTTTTATTATTTTTTTCAATCGCTGTCAAAGAAACAACTATACAAAGCAAGTATGTACATACTACAAGATTTATCAGTCAATTCAAAATTTTGAAGAACCCTAATATTATAGACCCTAACAAAGAGCACAAAGGTCCCATATTATTAAGAGCTCATTTTCGTCAGTCACTATAGTTATGTTCATCTTTGATAGATTCTGCTATTGAAATAGATGGCATAGGTAATTTGTCTTTCTAACCCGCCACAAGGCTTCCCTTGCAACTGTCTGCGTATCTTTATGGATGTGGCGTGATTAGATTTTCCTTGACTGATCATGTCCGACATATAATAGACCAGGCAATCTAAAATCTTTTATTAACAACTAAGACAGCAACACATTTATCAAGTCCTTAATGAAGCACTCATAGTAGCTAGCAAAACTGAAGGAAACTTCACAACCCTCCAATCTTTGGAGGAATAGGCACCCTTTTACAGGTGATTTTGTTTGGGTCTACCTACATTCCCTTGAGATATTGAGTGGCCTAGGGCTATCCTCGCCTTTTAGAAATTCACACTTTTCTGCATTTAAAGTAATATTCAAAAATAGGCAACAAGACATGAGAGAATAAAAACTAGAAAATGTAGTAAAATCAACACATCAAATATCATGAACAGATCACCAGTTCATTTTATTATAAGGAACCAAGAAATGAAGTGAAGGGCAGAGCTTGAGAAAGACACTAAGCTAGGAAAACAAGCTCTGAAATGACCCTAAACATCAAGACACAGAAATGATGCTAATTGTTAACACCATCGAAGCCACACAAAGAATGTGCAATCTCATCGAATACATCACATCGAACTAGAATGCGCAGATCTTTTGATCGAGACCTCAAAGAATTGAAGACTGGGATATCCTGGTCCTATCAAATCCAAGATAACCCAAAAGGGTTTCTAAGAAAGACAATGATGAAAATTGAAATTTCCAGTAATAGAATTATCCAGTTGGGAGACTGGGAGGTGTTGATAAGGATGAGCACAGTCATGAATTATCCTCACTAAATTTTCTTTGATAAGGGGGATGCCGCCTCACTAGTTTGATAGTCAAAAATTGGGGTTTGTTGACCCTCCACTAGCATCCGCCCCTCTGATTGTAACAATTCTTGAATAAGATTCATGTCATTGAGAGTGGGGTGAATATTAAACATGTCGGATGATGAAATGCAGCTCAAAGAATCTCTCCCAGTAATTGAACCCATGGATGTTAGATGCTACATTGCCTCGAAACACCCTTGTGCTAAACAACACAATGACTACAAACAACTAAAGCATGTAGAAATTCATGAAAAATACATAACAAACACCTAATGCTTTTCTCTGTTCACACTATCCTCTTCCTTATATTATTTCCGTATTCTCATCTCTACCATTCCAATTCAATGATGGTACTCTCATGAGACTCTCCATTATGATCAGGTCATTCTTCACCGCCTCCACTACCTCCACATGATCGTTTGATTTTGTAAAACTGACCCTATATGCATTGAATCCCAAGATCACACCAGGAGGTTTATTCATCTTGATCCCATCTAGATGCACTTATCCACATTCATTTAAGGGTTTTATTCCTACTAAAGAGATTTATGGGTCCCTCTACCTCTTATTCACCTATCTTATTAACAAAGAAAATTTAATATTCAACATTGCAGCCATCTGCTGAACATTGCGCTCCCCTACCAAATGCTGCTTTCCCGCTGCAATCGAATGTCTGATTCAAAATCTTTCTTCTCCTTCCCAACAGAATCCTCATCTAGAAGATTCCTCCATCTAATCTCGAGATCTCTTTAATCACCATGTTCCTAGCCGCCTCCTATATCCCGTATATCTTCCATTGTAAAACTAGATGGCCCTCATCATCACATATGGTAGATCCATAGGTGGACTGATCATCCAATGGCCTTCTTGAGCTACGAGACATGAAAAATTTTGTGGATCTTACTCCCAATGGGGAGCTCCAACTCATATGACACTTCCCAATGATATTTAATCGCTCCTTTATTATTCCATAGAAACAGGATCTCTAAGCTTCTCAACCCCTTCTTCTTCAAAGATAGAATTTTAGAAGGTTAAATATTGATGCATCAAATCATCCACCTCAAACCGTCTCTCCAATTTACTCAAGATCCTGACAACTTCTCTACTAATTTTGGGTTGTATCTAATGTTGTCCTTATTACTTAATATATCTTGACTTTGGATCCACTCTATCGCTCTAGGAGCCTTTCTCATCCAAACATTACCTCAACAAATGACAGCATCATAAATAATATAGAGCCCAAATGGAAAGAGCTCATTTAAAGACATAGTTACACATTGTAGCAAACATCCTCTCATGGGAGTTTGAAGCGGGAAACCATGCTTTCCATCGCAAAGAAATGATAGTTTCTCATACAGCCTTCTAGCTGTTTATATTGTTTACTATCTCTGCTCATCTGCTCTGCGGATGATGACTTGTATTCAAACATCTATACCCAAAATAAAATAAGCTCTCTCAAAATTCACACCACAACAACTATCTCTGTTTACCTGATTTATATCTTTAGAAGAACTATAAAACGTTGAAAACCTCTCTAAAGAAAATCTAGACCACTTGTGCAAAGAAGGTACTGCTTTTTTAAGAGATAGAAGAAATGGAATACTTTGTTAGTTAAGCCACCACACAAAGACAATCTGCCTGCATCGCATGTAAATAAAATCAAATCCATATACCCTCTTCCCTTTCCTTCCTGAGATAGGAAGCTGCAACAACCCCGCAGGATGTCGTTCTCTCCCTGCATCTCCGTTTTGCAACCACGTACTCCTTCATGCACTGGACACCTTCCTGAGACCTTCCACAAGACCTCTCTCTGCCATGAGAGTTCTGAAACCCAGTGGCCTAAGAATGAAGAAACCACAAAGGCATGCAAAATTTTTCTCCTTTGTTCAGAATCTTCCAGTGAAAAATATACCAACAATTGCTCAATATCAAGAGCTCATCCTCTGTTTTCAATTCCAATAATTGCATGCTGATCATCTTCTTTCAAGGAAGGTAAATGCCATTCCTCAGAACACAAACTTGGCTTTATTGAACATTGATGCCACCAAAGTCCTCTTGAATAACTGTGCCCTCCTGTTTGAGATACTTTATCATGTTATCCATAAATTCACACAACATCATGTTTTTCCTAAAACAAAGTAATTAATGAATTATGCCTTGTGCATGTTTGATCAACACTTTACCTCTCATATCCCATCTTTATCAATAATCAATCTCATCCCTCTACTGTGTCTTCTTTAAAAATCACTCACACATTCACGGAGACAGTAAGTAGTAAGCTCTGACTCTATACTTTTTTACAAGCATATTTGGCTAAAGTTTCTTCTGCATTATGGAGTTGAGTCATCAGCTAAACCTGATGCTTTCATTGCAATATGGAGCCGAGTCTATATCATGCATCTTTTCAAGAAGACTTTCTTTTTCTCCTTCATGGCAATAACTTTCTTGAAGTATAATTCTCTCTCCTTCCTATCTTCATATCCTCCTTCCTGTTCTATAATTCATGGTTTGTAGTTTCCTCAACATATTTAACAAATATTTTCCATAAAGTAGTCACTTTATTTATAGATAGTGCTTCAATAATAGTTCGTCATCACATCCAAATGCATAAAAAGTTTATTTGTTTTGATTGTTAGAGTTATCTCACTATTTGAACCTCTCTTTCAAACAGAAAATTTGTGAATGTTTTTAATGATTTATGTTATTTTTTGTTATTATATCCTCAGCTGAACTTTGAGATAAACATTTAAATCGTTTCTCTCGATAATTAACTTGATCTCATTATGGGAGAATAAAACAGTTTTACTGTCATTTTCCATCATCATGCTACAGCACAAATGTGTTCACATAATCAATAAGCTATGATAAAGAGATGATATCATGTTTTTAATGTTACAGCAATTTATTAAATAAATTAGTTATTTAAAAACACATGCCAACAAATAAATTGCACAAAAATAACATAAAAAACACATTTCTCAATAAAGATGATGGCAGAGTTCATCCCCTCCCCCGTGGGCTACATCTCCATGGACTCCCACAAGGCACATGCCTTCTTGGACTAATGTCAACCTTCCAATGCATGCACTCTTACAAACCAATGGATTTCCAGAACCTACTCCATTGACCCATCCAAAATCAGCAGACTCTTCTCCATTCAAGAAAATGGTCTTCATGAACTAGAACCACCCTCTCCTAAATATCTCAAAGCCTTTATTCAAAGTGGAAAATCACTTATAAGTGCTCCAACGTCCAACCTACGCTTATCACTGAAAGTACAAATCATCTAGGAATTATTCTTTTCGAGCCAAATGGGTCTAAAGAGCTAAAGTTATGACTTTCAAGTTTTCCCAAGCTCCCAAATTTAAGAGAACTACATAAATTTATGAATGTGGAAGTGAGTTGAAAACTGATAACTCAACTAGTCGTTGAATTGTTCGAACTAATTAATTAATTTTAAGCATTAGTGAACAGATTTATGCAAATCCAATTAAAATCCAATTTTAAATGGATTACCAACATAACATGTGATTAGGAATAATTAACCATGCTAGTAAGCCTTAAACTCATCATTAGGTTGGGCTTCCTCTTTTAATATAATGTCTTCTAGTGTTCATTTCACCCTTCTTGCCTCCACCCAAACCTAAAACAACCCAACAAACACCTATTCATATTAAGATCTTATCATGGTGGTATGTTGGTAAGAGAAGAGGGAATAGAGGTCGCAAGTTCACCTTGACCTTCCGCCTTGCCATGTGTAACCTTCCCATTGAATTAAAATTAGAATGAAAGCACAACAAATCACTCATCACCATCCACAAATGATACTCATTATAGTGTTAATGTTAAAGTTGAAACAAGAAGACCTATACCTTCCTTCTTTTTCTGATCAGTTCATTATCATTTTTCTTTTTTTTTTCAATTTCTAAGTTATTTAGGAAATGAACAATAGACTCATATTCCTCATATATCTGTTTGATAAGAAACAACTGCTTGATTTTATTATCAAGAGCTCATCACTGCTCGGTTTGGAGAAATTTCAGAACTTGAATTTTAGCAAAATTTTATCCCCAATCTAGATTTTGATCAAGGGAGGTGACGTTTCCCAGCAGCAGTATTGACTAGCACCCACACACAGTAAGTAGCGACATATCCGAGACAATCCGTAATTAGCTAGGAGATCGGGTTGTTTCTAAGTCGCTGTGGCTAAAACCACTAATGAGAATCTCATCAACGCAGAGGAAGGGAGCATACGCCCTAGCTGTGTAATGCGCTAGGCTATGTAGTGGCATCGTAGATACAGCTATCTGTTTCACCTGTGATACATCCAAAACTAATTCAGAGATGAGGTAAAACCACACTTGTTCATGTCCATTCAAGGTTTCTATCGTGAGCAGACGGCACCCTAGATGTACTTTACATTCTGTTTGAGAAATGAAAAGCCTCAAATCTACTACACCGGTCTTCCTTTGCCTTTTTTCCTTGCTTTATTTTTTATCACTTATCTTGTATAATTTTGTAGTCGTGGTGTATTTACATTAATGTTTTCCCATAATTATTATTGAAATACTCAATAATTAAAGAAATAAGAGATAAGTAAATTAGACTATTGTTTAGGTTTTTTGGTTAAGATTCAAATTTTCAAGTATGGTATCGTAGTGGTTTTCATATTAGGTAGAAAGGAAGCCACTGAAGAGATACAGCAATTTGTCAGAGGGAAAATCGTCCTTATGACAAGGCAAGTGCATTTGAGAAGAAGCAAGAAGGTGACATATTCACTGGAAGTCTGATGGCAGATCGCACAACACTGGGACAGCACACATCAGAGGTAGCACAATGTTTTTTTGGGTTAGTGCAAAGGTTTGAGCCTCCGTATTTCCAGTTTCCGTGGTTGGAACACTAGTAAAAAAATGGCTAATTAGTTACTAAAAAAGCGACTAAAATTTGCATATAAATGACTATTTTTCAGTCAGTGACCAATAGTAGCTAATTTACAGTATCTTATAACGCGACCAACTTTTAGTCGTTTTTAGCTTAGTCATTAATTGGTTGTCTCAAATTTATTATCTAGTAGTATATTTAGTCATAAATTTGGTCATTGATTTAGTCATTAATTCTCACAATTAACGACCAAATATACAACAAAATATATAACTAAATGATTATCCAAGAAAACCAATTAATGACCAAAAAAATATGACCAAAATGTTGGTCGTGTTATAAGATACTATAAATTAGCTACTAATAGTCATATATATACAAATTTTAGTCATCGTTTGAAACAAATTAATGACCAAATAAATATGATTAAATTTTGGTCGTGTTATAAGATACTGTAAATTAGCTACTAATAGTCATATATATGTAATTTTTAGTCATTGTTTAAAACTAATTAATGACCAAAGAAATACGACTAAATTTTGGTCGTGTTATAAGATATTATAAATTAGCTACTAATAGTCGTATATATGCAAAATTTAGTCCTCATTTGTAGTCACAAATTTATCATTTGTAGTATTCATTTATTTATTTTTGGTAGTTTCATATTCATTATATAAATGACCACTTAGTAGTTTATATTCATTTCATTTACTTTCATTAACAATCATTATAAAAAAACTAATTTATTCGTATATTCATTTTATTTGTGTTCATCATTAATAAACATAAACCACTAATTTAGTAGTTTTAGATTGCTTTTATATGTTCCTTATTAATCAACATAAATTAATTAGTATGATTTTGCAACTAAATTATATTTTAAAAAAAAGGAAAAAAAAGAAAGAAGACATACAATTTCCTTGTTCACATAATATGAAAACACAAAGTTACATATGTTAAATACAATAGTAAGTAATATCAAGTGAAAATATAAATCATTTCAACCACATAAATTATATTATATAAAATACCAAGCATTACAATATGAGTTTCCAACTTAATATTGGTTGGAGTACAATTTACACATGAAATATTGTTTCATCACTTAAAAACATTATCATTGTGTTTCCAAAGCATTGCAGGTGAATTCACCAACTCTGAAGACTTGACCATCAATCTCCATGTGTGTCTTATGCGAGATATTGACTCTACAGGTACCACTAAACCAGTTCTCCTCTCTCTTTAATTTGCATTTTGTCGCTCCATTGTTATTGTTCTCCTCTTTTTTAATTCATGCTTCTTACCATCAATACTAAGTTCCTTTCCTGAAAAAAAAGATACAATGCAGAGTATAAGACAAAAAAGACGATGAACACTGGAATATAAACTAAAGTATACTATAAAGGATTTATACGATATATACCTCAACATCAGCAATATTGTCAATGTCATTTTTCCCCATAAAAACAAGAAACTCGAATAAGTTTTCTTCAGTTGGGCAATAGTGGGTTCTATGTGGCCAAATGATGTGTATAAACAAAGAAAATAAAACATCACCATAGAAAATAACACCTTAGTAAAATTAGTATTCAACATTGAAGGAAAGATTATGCACAATCATGCCAACTAAGTTACATGATAAATATATCAAGTTGTGGATTACTTATACAATGTGGGAGTGCAAAAAAAACTCCTAGAAATTGTCAAAGCTAAGTCTAAAATAAAATGAAATGAAGTAAAAAGTATACACTAATAGGATAGCCTCGTATACATGTATATAACTGAATAATTTAGAAGGCTAAGTGAATAAATACAGAGCTAGAGGTCGATGATGTCAAGAATGCCCAAGTATGATGAGCATTTCTTCAAATAAGAACTACTATTTGGGTCCATTATCACATATGAATAAGCCAACTAGTCTATATCAAATTATTAATGTTTTTCTTATGTTTATGTATCACTACATTATAAGTGGATAAATTGCAAATACAATTATGTTTCCATTGTGTTCCTCACTTGTGGTACAATATATTAGCTGTGATTTGGAGCAAATTTCCAACATCGAAAATATGTAGCAATCACCACTAGTAATCCCCCAAAAATGATTATTTTGAAATGTAACTTTCATATTCCTGTTTCTAAATGATTCTTGAATGGAAAATCCACACCGAATTCCAACACCAAACTTCTAATTTGAGGGTACACCTGTGGCCATCCTCAATCACTCCTCAAAACATCATTGATCATTATAATAGAAAAAAATAAAATAAGAGTAGTTTTGATATGTTTTGCAGATTTACATGTAAAGCACCAATAGTTTTCCCATATTTACCATACTTGTAACTTCCAAGATATAACACATTGATTGATCTTTTACAGCAAATACTTGATCCAATAAAAACAATAATTTAACATATTACAACAATACCATCAATGTTTGATCCTCCATTAGTTCAAAATAGTTAGCACAAAAACTTCAAGAAAGAACAAGTATAAATAAAAATTCAATCAATTAATAATCAATCAAAAAAGGATAAGCTTTTTACTGAAGCTTGATAAACAACTATAACACTGCAACTAGTGGTGTTGTTCAAAGAGAAATACTATCTAGAGAACTCATCTTCCAAATTTTTTGCTCTATCCATGAAGTTTTTTTATATCCTCAAAACAGAATTCGCATTCAATCTTTTAGGTTTCCAGAGCTACCCAAAGGCCTTGCCAAATGAAATAGTGAATTTCATTGATTTTCATAAAATGCTTATGGTACTAAAAAATAATAGTTTGGCCATGTGCTAGACAATTCAAGCATTGGGCTTGGAGTATGCCCTAAAACTGCTTCTGCTTGGCTAAGAGCTTGTCTTCCTCGAATGTAAGGAAATAGGTTAACGGCCCAAGACCCAGAGGCATCTGGCAAGAGTGAAAGCTTGCCCCCTTACGGACCACCAGCAGGTAATTCCAGGTGGCATGGTTTTCCTTGAATAACGGTGATGAGTCAGCCTGCATTCGTGGATAGCAGTGAGAGATGGTTGTCCTCATTGTTGGTTTGACAACTGAGTTATGATAGGTTTCCCCACCTTGAAAAAAGATAGACAATTCAAGCACGTAAAAAATTGTGTACAATATTTCTTATAAGACTTCATGTTAAAAGGAAAACTTGCATATTTCATATAGAAAAAACATGTTTAGAAGAGAAACATTATCACAATGAACTATATTTTGTTGCATGGGTTATTCCTAAAACAGGGAGATACCCCAACGGACATGAATGTTTGCTTACCAGATGCGCATGAAACAAGTTCCTTGCCAATCAATCGGACAACCATCCCACTATTCCTTCTAATAGGTGCAACCATTGACTTAGAAAAATTGTACTAAAACAAAATTCTAATCAATGTAGTGAAACGATTGTACACAAAAATCTTTGCATACAAACCTGAGGATGAACAAATCAAAGAGGCTTAAAGGGGTCACATATCCAAAAATATTTTACTCCTATGCCATCCTAGGAATCACCCTTCTCGCAATGTCACCAAGATACATTCTCGAAACTAGTTTCTCAAAACCCTGAAGAAAGCTACAAAGAACCATTATAACTTCTTCAAATTATATTTCAAGTACTCAATAACCCTACAAAGTTGAGCAATGAAAAGTTTCATGCTAGACACTGGAAATTTTCCTAATCACCTGGATTCAAGCTATCTGCATCTAAATAATTGTCATAACGAGTCTGTGGCAGATGACTAGACCAAAAATTTCCACATTCCATGTTGATTACCTAATCAACAAAGCCAATTCCAAATAGTTCTTACAGTCCAAACTCCATAACATTAACTAAAGGTGCAAAATAAATATTCATTGATATATTCAGCAAGTATACCTAGTGAGCTCTACTAGGGTTTCGTCAGCTCATTCATAACCTTCTGCATCGTCAATCTTCTACTTTGCCCCCGTCGTGCACTGCTTCTGCAAGGTTCTGAACCCTTCCAAGCCCAGGTGGAAGCCCCCATGTCAGGCCCCCCACCACAACGAGAGGGACCATAGTCCTATCGTGATGCAGCAAACCGGACCCCCTTCGTGCAAGGCCAGCCTCTCAATGGATCGAACGACTCCTCCTCATTCGCGAAAAACCCAATTATGGGGGCGTAGTGGCAAGCAAAGGGTGGTAGAAGTCGTTGCCTTCCTAAGGCAGCAATCAACCCCAAATTTGTCATTCCTAACAACCACCTGGAAAAAGCTCAACAGTATATGAAATATCATGCAATGATTTGTAATTTTTTGGGGATCTGGCCTAGAGAGCAAGATATTTTGGCTTGGATCCAGAACAAGTGGTCCCCAAAGGGAAATATCGAGCTTCGAATCAGGGCCAAAGGGTTCTTTAATATGATCTTTGAAGATCTGGAAGACCGTAAGAAGATCTTTGAGAATGGACCATATTTTATGGGAAGTGCAAGCCTCTTCATCTGCTATTGGGAGGAATGCTACAACCTGGACAAAGAGGAATTCACTGCGGCTCTTGTCTAAGTTAAACTCTACTCCCTCCTCGATGATTTCTGGGAGCCTGATATCCTGGAGGAATCAGAAACTCAATAGGCACGTTTGTTAAGATCTCGAAGATCACCAAACGCCGATGGCATGCAACCTATGCCCGAATCTGTGTCCATATGAATATATCCCAACCGTTGTCGAAATCTATCAATCTGGTCTACGAATCTACATGGACACAACCACTGGATTATGAACATGTTCCTTTCAAATGCCACAGGTGCCATGAGTATGATCATCTCTTCCGCAACTGCGTGTTAACAGTAGTAGAAGAGGCTCATCCAGCTGCGCAGGCTAAGGATGGTGATGGCTTTCAATCAGTTTAAGGGCTTCGATTCAGGGCCACTCGGCCACAACATTCAAATCAGCAGTCCAATCCTCTTGATCGTTCGAGCCCCCAATCTCATGCCTGCCCTAGGCCTCATCCTCCTCCCCTAAGTCGATGCCTCCTGAATCTAAAAACTCCTTCGCGGCCCTGGCCAACGAATCCCTGGCCCTCGTCCATTCCGCCCCTTCCCAATCCCTCTCTTCATCCCATGGAGCTCCTGAATCGATGGACATCGACAAGCTACTCTCCACCCTCGAAGACAAACTCTCCTCCAAGAGAAAGATCCCTGAGCACACTTAATCAGATCGGCGCATCCAGGAGGTCCTAAGGCAAATGAGTAGGATCCTAAAAGCTAAGGAGTGACACAACAAGCTCAGAGCAGAGGAGAAAAAAAAATTGGAAATATTCAAAAGCTCGAGCAAGACAAGCATCAAAGATATCCCAAGTAATCAACTGAACCATTTTGGCACCCTTTTCAACCAATGGACGGCTCGTCCTAGACGAGCAGACTTAGGTCTCCACAATATGGGTACAGAGGGAAACCCCCTTAGCATAACACTCCAAGATCCTAAGGGATATGATAAGAGCAGGAAGGGCCGCAAATCTACCAAAGAGCTTATTCGTGAAGCCAGAGAAATTTTGTTAAACTCAGGGCAGATGGGACAATTGACGGATTTCTTTCCCAGATCTGTCGCTCCTTCCTCATGAAGATCATGTCATGGAATATCAGGGGCTTCAGCAGCCCAAGGAAGATCCGATCCCTTAAGGACAGAATAGGAAATTACAAGCCTTAGATAGTTATTCTGCAGGAGATGAAGGTGACTTCCAACAAAGTTAAGGGAAAAAACCAGAGATGTTGGAGGAATAGCCAAGCCATGAAGATAGAAGCCACCGAAGCTGTCGGGGGCATAGAAATTCTTTGGGACCCAGGATGTGTTATCTTGGAAGACTGGGTCGGCAACAAATTCACGTTGTCAGCCTCGATTGGCTTGACAGGTGAACACTGGTGGAGGAGCCTAACTGTGGTCTACGGGCCAGCTACGCCTCATGAAAAATCGATTTTCCTCATGCATCTGAAAAGCCTTAGCAGGTTATGGGCTAAGGAAGATTGGATCCTGGGAGGGGATTTCAACTTGATTCGAAACCTGGAGGAAAAGCGTGGGGGAGTCCGTCGATTAGACCCATCCTCGCATGCCTTCAATGACACTATTGAGGATCTTTGCCTTGTTGATGTCATCCCCCACCAAGGGCTTCATACCTGGAACAATTGACGAGGGGGAGAGAACCAAATTGCCTGCAAGCTAGATAAGTTCCTCTTCTTGGAGCACCTTATCATGACCGACCCTCGACTCTCCTCTGAGATCTTCCCCTCCATCGGCTTGGATCATTGGCCTATCAGTGTGGATATATCCTTGTCTACCCCCCCCCACCCCATAGAGACGTTCGTTCTGGTTCGAGAGTTTTTGGTTGCGACACCTGGGATTCGTGGATCAATTAGTTTCGTGGTGGACAGTCCTGGGTACACCACCTAATAACAAAATGCAATCTTTCGAGAAGAAGTTGCAAGGCCTCAAAGGCCATATCAAAGCATGGAACTGGGAAAATTTTGGGGATATTCTTGAGGAAAAGAGGAAGTTGGAAGCCAACCTAAAGGAAGTAGAACAACAAATTATCCAAGACGGCCGCACGGAAGAGCTGGCCAAAAAAGAAGATCTCTTGATCAAGGACCTGGAGGAAGGGAAACAGCAGGAGGAAATATTGTGGCGGCAGAAATCCAAAATTCAGTGGTGGAGAGAAGGGGAACGAAACACAAAATCCTTCCACCAATCCATGATCCATCATTGGTAAAGCAATAGAATCACCCACCTGCAGGCGACCGACGGCTCTTGCCTAGACCGCCACGAAGACATTGCGACGGAACTACAAGCATTCTTCTCTTCCCTGTTGCACGATGAAGGTTATGATAGATCGGAGGCTCTGTGTAAAGTTACCTAGAATATCCCCTCTTTGATCTCGCAAAACCAAAATGAAGCTCTTCTAAGCCCAATCCCCCTTTCAGAAGTAGAGGAAGTCGTGAAGGCCCTGCCTTCAAATACGACCCCAGGACCGGACGGCTTTACTATAGAATTTTTCAAGGCTGGATGGTCCTTCCTTAGTCACGACATATGGGAGTTTGTGGAGGAATCACGATAGCTCATACAGGTATGGTCTGGCCTTAATGCCACCTTCATCGCCCTCGTCCCCAAATATAAGGAGGCAACAAGACCGAGGTACTTTAGGCCTATCTCCCTCTGCAATTTGATTTATAAGATACTTTCCACCATCATGGTCTACAGGCTCAAGCCACTACTTCACCGCATCATTAGTCATGAGCAGTCAGGGTTTGTGGAGGGACGTCAAATCCTGGATGGCATTGTCTCCGTGCATGAGACCATCCACTCTATCAAAACGCATAAGCTTCACGAAATGTTGCTGAAACTGGATCTCTCGAAAGCATATGATCGCCTCAGCTGGGATTACCTTCTAGAAACCCTGCGGGCATTTGGTTTTGCAGCTGAATGGATTCAATGGATTAAATCCATGATCTCCACTTTGTTTTTCTCCATTCTCATAAACGGCACACCATCAAAAACTTTCCGGTCCTCGAGGGGTATTCGTCAAGGGGACCCGCTCTCCCCCTTCCTATTTATTATTACCACCGAAGGGTTGGGACGCTTGCTCAATGCCGCTAAACAATCCAATCAGATAACAGGGCTTCATCTGCCTCGATCAAACATTGACATAACTCACCAATAGTTTTTGGAAGATAACCTCCTCTTCAGTGCCGCAACTCTGAAAGAAGCCTCCCAGCTCAACATCATCTTGGAGGACTTCCAAGAAGCCTCAGGTATGCTCCTCAATAAGCTTAAGTCTGATATATATTTCTTCAACACTCCCCGCCCAGTTCAAACTTGCTTAGCCAAAACCTTGGGTTTCAATGTTGGCTCTCTCCCCTCCAATTACCTGGGAGTTCCCCTCTTGTTCAATCCTCTGCGCATTGCCCCCTGGAAAGACCTTTGTGCGAAATTGTCTAGTAAGCTCTCTAACTGGACTTTTTGGGTCCTTAACCTTGCGGGACAGGCCACCCTCCTCAAATATGTCTTGCAAGCAATGCCCCTCTACCAGTTTTCCACTCTTCCAACCCCAAACTGCATTTACTCAGAACTCATTGCCTTATTCTGGTGATTCCTTTGGGGAGGTACTGCAGATGATAGAAAGTGGCCTCTAATGACCCGGCATAAGTTGTGTCTCCCAAAACTAATGGGGGGTTTGAGCTTGAGGGACCCAACTTTTCTTAATGCAACTTTGGTGGTGTTGGATGAGAGGGGGACCAAAACTATGGAAGACTATTTGGTCTCATAAGTATGGCCAAGGGAAAAATCAGCGTGAAATCCTTCACACACCCCTCCATATTCAAGGGTCTGCCATCTGGAACCTCGTCGACAATAATAGCGACCCGATTCGTACGCACTTCTTCTGGGAGGTGAACGACGGGGAAACTAGACGCTTTTGGGAGGACTCTTGGTAACAATCCCCTCGCCTCTCTCAGGAACATTCTTTGGCGGATCTCATGCCCTTCTTCCATTCCTACGAAGCCATGACAATAAAATATTATTGGCACAACCAAACAGAAAAGCATGGTTGGCACCAATGGAAAACTGTAGAAGATTGGCCTATAGACCTACCCCACCAAGGGTCAGATCGGTTTGCCCAGTATCTCGCCCAACAGAAAATCCATGCCTCTCAAGGCTCGGACAAATTAAGATGGGACCTCTCAACCTCTGGGGTCTTTTCAGTCAAGGAAACTTATCTCCTTCGTGTGGCGGTCTCGGTCATCCCCAACACTCAGATCTAGAAGAGAATATGGACCAATCATCTTTGGCCGAAAGTGGCCCATTTTCTCTGGTTAGCGATTCATAAACGTATCCTGACATGGTATAGTCTCCTTAAAAGGGGCTTCATCAAGCTATCCATGTGCTTCCTTTGTCGACAGGCCGAAGAAACCCAACATCACATCTTCATGGACTGCCCCTTAATCCAATAGGTCTAGTCGCAAGCCTTTGATATTTTTGGCCTCGTTGATGACACCCCTGCTACCACCAGAGCCCTGCTTGAATATTGGCCGACCCGCAGATTCTCCAACCCAGTGGTCTCTAGAGCATGGTGGCTCCTCCCTATTCTCCTACTCTGGAACACTTGGAAGGGGATAAATCGTGCTATCTTTGAGAATAAAACCCCTTCCGCCCCTCTCAACTGGTCTTTGACCCTCTCCAACATTAGGGAATCCATTCTCGTGGACCTCTGGGACCCTGCACACTGGGATGCGGGTCCATCCGATCTAGCCATCCTACATCTTTTGAATCTCTCCTCCAACCTGGTCCACCCTCGCCTGACTCAGGGACGCCCTCCCCCCTCCCCCCCTTCAGGCTGTCTTCAACTCAATTTTGACGAAGCCTCCAAGGGTAACCCCGGCCAGGCAGGATATGGCAGCATCCTCCGCGGTGCCAAAGGAACACCCCAGGCAGCGTACGCAAGCTCCATCGGCACATCGACAAATAATTTTGCAGAACTAACTGGGGGTTGGGTTTCATGAGCAAGGTTTTTATTATAGGTCAAAAGACTTCTTCTTGATTTCTTTTAGGGATTTATCATCTTGTCATAAATGTACTAATTAAAAGTCATGTATATGAAGAGCCACGTCAATGAAGTATGCCTCAAGACCTTGTCATATAAGCCTTGAAGACATGGCTCAATATGATGCTCAAGATCAGCATTGAATATCTCCTCAAAAAAGCCTATGAGCAGTGGACAAGTCGGCTCACATACACCTGATCAAGTCAGCCTCATAACATAAATTACAGGTCGGCTTATTTACATTCAGAATCAACTATTTAAAAGAGCATGTGGATTTCAGTTTGACACAAATTTTCGGTCAAGAGTTCTGAGATTTAGTACGAGCTTCAGGACTGAAATATAAGTGCAATAAAGAGAGAACAGAACTGTGGATTGAAGAATAGGACGTTATATCAGCAAAGAAAAGGATTATGGTTTGGATATAAAGACTTTATGATCTAGTGCGGAACTTTAGGTCTGCAATAAATGCGATTTTAGGACTGTGTTTATACGAAGGAGGGAGACAAAGTATCTTATATATATACGAAGATATATGACTGTTAAAGAGTGAAATTGCAGAACTGTGTTTAGTTTGAAGTTGCATGATTATGGGAAGATTACAAGACTGTACTAAGTGCAAAGTATAATCAGTATGCTCAGCAAAGTGAAGTAAAGGTGCAAGGTTAAGTAAAGGTGCAATATGTGCACAAGTCTATCCATAACAAGGTGCTGATATCTCAACCCTTACACCCAAAATACCAAAGAAATGAATTAAATGGATACCAACACATTGGTTGCATCATGGTTCAACTGGGAATACAAGATTTTAGTTTTATTTGGGGCCTTGCAATACAGATTTTGTGTGAGAAATACCATGAAAAATCATTACCATCCTCTAGCTCCTGCATCTACATTATAAATGGAAAACTAGCTTAAGACATCCATACAAATGTAGACTCTAGGTTGCTCTCAAAACAAGACTTTTATGACAAAGAGATGCTTTCCTGCAAATTTTGTCTAGAGCTCTTGAAGATGGTTATATGGGCAGTAACTTTAGTCTTATCAATCTTGGAACAGGTTCTCAAGTTTTATCCGGATGATCGCATAAACAATGAAATCTTTTTATTTATTTCACCTCAACTTTGTATGTACTTCAACATTTTTGGAAATGATAACTCTGATATTCCTAATCATGGTGATCTAATAGCTACCATTTTAGGATTTGCTGGAAGCCTTGAGTATTGGCTAGCTCACAGGTTGTTACTTTTAAAGGTCCCAAACAACAGGTTGAAGCATGCTAATCTTTTGAACAAGTGTTTGGAATTTTTGAATGAACAAGAACATTTGTTAGTTTGTGCATGTGCACATGAACAGCTCAATTCCATGATGAACATTGAAAGTGATGTGCAAGTTCGTGTTGTTGGGGACCTTCTTGCTATGCTACAACAAGAGATGCTTGTAAACACTATTGGAATGAAGGAATATGACACCGCACCATTAAAATTTGGCAAGGTTTCAGAGTTGTCATTAAACAAATTTCTGAAAATTGATGCTACAGGTTATGATGCCTTGCAAATTTTTCAAGTTGATAAGCATCCAAGCAGCATGGGCATTGGCAAAGCAAAGGAAATTTTTTTGTTATTTGGCAAGTTTAACAAGTGTGTCATTGTCATGGGCTGACGTCTTTTAAGTACTTGGTTCTTAATGCCTATAACCAGCCCTGCACAACACTATGAAATATGTGAAATATATTCCCCCTTACATGGACATTCCAACAACTGAAAAAATCCGGATATTTAACATTTTAGAGATGAAACTTTTTGCACTTGAACATTGCCACACCCTACACAAAGAAACATACTAAAGATCCCCCAAAAGCCTCTAACCTAAGAAAATATTTACAATGTTACAAATATCGTTTCGGAAAAATATCAAAAGGTTTGGAAACAAACTTCTCAGAAACAGTCGAACACCGGGGAAAATATTGGAAAATATCAACAAGCATAAACTTGGACCTGAAAAAGTCGGAAAACTTGAACTAAGATATACAATCTATGCATCGCAAATTGGCCAACAAGAAACAAGATTTCTACTGTATACAGTAAATCTCCAACCCCTTCAAGCCCTACAGCTATTTGACTGAAGGCCTAAAAGGTTAGCATGCTTGTTACATCACCAATATCTGGGGTTTGTTGTCAGAGAATTACAAAGGATCTAACCATATACCCATCACAAGCTATTTGACTAAACTTAACGATTTGGCAAGTCGCAAAAGATGCAGAGCTGCAGAAGATTAAGAATTATAAACAATGGATAGTAAGGAGAAACAAAAGACAGATGGTCCATGAAGCATAATGTCACAAGAAATGAACTTTAAGTAATGAAAAATATTCCATTTTTCATTTCTGTTTTTCCATTTTTCATCACTCCAGAGTCCAAACTAGATCAAATGCCTCCTTCAGTTTCATTGAATGGACTAGCCTGAGCGAAGGTTTGGTTTTGACATGGTGGATCCCATGTAAATTTCAAGGTGAAATTGATGAACATTGTTTCTGAATCAACTCATTCACCAAAAAAGTTACAGCTAAGACAAAGATTAGAAACATAAATGATAACAGGTTTTATCATTACAAGAAAAATAAACTAGCAAATCAAATCCAACGAAACAAAAATTGTTTAACAAAAAAAAAAAATCGTTGAATTTTTCTCAGACCCATGTGTACTGGCACCCTTTAGCATACATTTCGATGTGAAAATTGGTGTTAGTTTACGTGAATTTCTTGGACAGTGCTCCAGCTACAACACTTTTTCCTTCAGTAGAGCAGTTCATACAACAGAGTTTGGAGCTGTAATATTAATTTTTGTTTTTCAAATTTGATAAAACTACAGATTATGTATTGACTGGTTCAATTAAAGTGTTTGTTGTTTTATTTATAAGCAGTACACGTTTGTAATTTAAGTACTCCTGAGACTCAACGATAGTGAATTGGAAAATCTTAAAGACACAGTTTGCTTTTGCAGGGGAAAAGGATCATCAGGAAGCATAATTGTATCGTAATTCAAAGACAAAAGAGTTGGATCTTCTTCTAGGATACGTCTATGATAAAATGTTAGATATGGAAAGAGCCAGAATAAGATATTTGGAATTGTAGCTTTAACCTTTCTCAATGCATTTGCATATGACATCAAAGTTCATATGGGAGCTAGACTGCATGCTCTCGTTGGAATTAGTTGCATAAGAGTACATGTATGTCAGGCTAGTGCTCACTGCAGAGTATGCACTTGAGATAAAAAAGACAATCACTCATTTTATGTAGGGAACAATGCCTTCTCCCTCTCAGAAACCCTTGCAAGCATTGACATCCTGCCTGTATAGAACATTGATGGAATTATTGTCCCTGTGATCAAAAGGTTAATACATCATAAATTGGAAACTAAGGAATCTAATCTATCCTGGACTAGACTGGTTTTCCGTTGTTTGAAATGTTTTTGGAAATTTCTATAATTTGCACCAACATCTGACAATATCTTTACTCACGTTGTTCCTATCCTGTCTCTAAGTGCCCTCCTTTTTCTACTTTAAAGCCTGCAATGACATTTATTGTGTTCCAATGCTGATGGTGCATGCTAACTTGAGGTGCGTAGAGAGGGTGTTTCGTGCCAGGAGTGTTGAAGGTTATAAAATAAAAATAACAAAAATTGTTACTAGAAAATGTGGGAATTATGTCTAGGTCATGACATTTCTTTAAAAAAATTCAAGTCTGCAATTATTTTTTTGAATTTTAATGTTGTCCTTTTGAAATGAGTAGATTTCTTCCCATTTTGTTCCCTCAATATTGGGAAATTATTAGAGTTTTAAGATTTCTATGTTTTGTGTGAGTGGACTGAAAAAACGGATTTTCCACAGTATTGAAAAGGCAACTGTAGAAGTTTTCAATGCCAAAATACATCCATCAAGACAAAAAAAAAAATTAAAAAGAAAAAAAAAAAAAAAACTTTAAAATGACATCCATATATCAAAGAGATTCCTAAATGAGATGGGATGGAGAAAGATATAAATTCCTAAATGAGATAGGATGGACAAAGATAGGTAGAAGAAACTTAAGTAAACAAGTAAGCATTGAGCAAGCATTGACATCCTGCCTGTACAGAATGTTGATGGCATTATTGTCCCTGTGATCAAAAGGTTAATACGTCAGAAATTGGAAACTAAGGAATCTAATCTATCCTGGACTGGACTGGTTTCCTCTATGTGCTAAAGAGGGCAGACCCAAAATTTTGTTGCATCGCCACTGTTAACATCTAGAGGCTTCTATTACCCTTCATTTGTAAAACAGATTGGATGTAAGGTGAAAATCAGACTTCTTGCAGCTCACACAGTTGTCAAAGAATATGCATATTGTTGCATGAAGAGCAGGCCTGACATTAAAGAATATCAGGTATTTGTACATTTTTTTCAAATGACCCAACCCTCCCTGAACAATGTTGGATTGGGCTTCTCCAAAATCATACACTTCTACATACATGTGTGCTCTCAAAGGACTACAAGCTATTTCACGATGGAACTCAATCAATAGCCATTGGATCAGTTGTGCTACCATATCTATATGAAGTCAGACCAATTATTCTTCAATCTAGTGCTTTTGATACAACCCCAACAAAGTTTCGGCATGGAAACCCTTACACCCAAAATAACAAAGAAATGAATTCACTGGATACCAACACGTCTGGTTGCATCATGGTTCAGTTGGGAATACAAGATTTTAGTTTTCTTTAGGGCCTTGAAATACTGATTTTGTGTGAGAAATACCATGCAAAATCATTACCATCCTCCAGCTCCTGTATCTACATTATAAATGGAAAACTAGCTCAAGATATCCATAGAAATGTACACTCCAGGTTGCTCTCAAAACAATACTTTTATGAAAAAGAAATGCTTTCCTGCAAATTTTGTATAGAGATCTTGCAGATAATTATATGAGCAGTCACTTTAGTGTTATCAATATTGGAACAGGTTCTTAATTTTTATTCGGATGATCGCATAAAAAATGAAATATTTTTATTTATTGCACCTGAGCTTTGTATGTACTGCAACATTTTTGGAAATGATAACTCTGATATTCCTAATCATGATGATCTAATAGCTACCTTTTTAGGAATTGTTGGAAGCCTTGAGTATTGGCTGGCTCACAGGTTTTTACTTTCAAATGTCCCAAACAACAGGTTCAAGCATGCTAAGCTTTTGCACAAGTGTTTGGAATTTTTGAATGAACAAGAGCATTTGGTGGTTTGTGCATGTGATC